>JAVDPK010000144.1:57512-79296 GCA_034780415.1 Cichlasoma orientale | reverse complement strand
TGACCCTTTTTCGTTTTCGCGCAAGCGAATACAATAGGCTCCTCGCCTACCCCTACGGGAGGCTCGGGCCTAATAATCATCATCATCATCATCATAAAAGTGGGCAGCAGGGTGGCGCAGTGGTTAGCACTGTTGCCTCACAGTAAGAAGGTCCTGGGTTGTGTCCGGGACCTTTCTGTGTGGACTTTGCATGTTCTCCCTGTGTCTGCGTGGGTTCTCTATGGATACTCCGGCTTCCTCCCACATGCAATTACTGGGGTCACGTTGATTGGTGATTCTAAATTGGTCATGTGTGAGAATGCCAGCGTGTATGGTTGACTCTCTCGCTGTGTTAGCCCTGCGACAGATTAACGACCTGTCCAGGGTGTACCCTCCCTCTCGCTCTATGACAGCTGGGATAGGGACAATATTGAAAAAATACATCAGTTTTTTTCCCTAATTTACTAAAATGTGCAGGCGAGCCATTTTGCTAATTAAAACTCCTGCATATTAAGCCCAGGTTCTAAGTCATTACTATCATTTGAATTAAAGATGCACTGATGTATTGGGTTTCAAACAAAATCCCAGTGTGTGTTTGTTTCATTGTTCCAACTAAAATATGATAAAGTTCTTAATGGCAGACAATTCAGATCTTGATTACAAACAAAATCTAATTAAGTGCTCATTGGCCCAAGACTCATTGGTCCCCAGAATGTGATAAAATTGTACTTTTCCATGCTTGACACGACTTTCAGACAGACTGGAATATAGACAAGTAATAAATAAAGTAATGCAAACAGAGTAAATGTCACAATGCATCTTCTCCCCGTGCCTTCCTATGTTTGAACTTCGTGTTTAGCTGGGACTTTATTCCACACCTCTCTCAGGCTCTCGTATGCACCGTAGGAGATACACGCCTATTAACCTCTGACTTCTTTATGCAGCATCATGGCACCATTTGATGCTCACATTGTACAGGAAAGGTATTCCTCTGTGGTGCCTGAAGGCAGCCTCCCAGCCTTTGAAATTGCATTTCAAACATTTTGTTTTGGGCTTTGACAGGACACATCTCTACTATTCACAACTCGTACAGCTTTCCAGCAGCCAGCTGGGACTACTCTAAATGAAGTAAAAAGCCTCAGTGACATCCAGCATTTCTTTTTTTTTCCTGAAAAGCCTCTATCATTTCCCAGCCACTCCTATCTTTTTGACACCGAGACCTGAGCAGATCTCAGAGGAGCAAAGTGCTGGAAAGGCAGGGCGTCTAAGTGGACCTACAGTTTCTGAGTGTTCACATCAGTTGGACTTTTTAAATTCCTCCAACTGCCCACCTTTGAAATAGAACAGAACTCTGATTTTTGTGTGTATGTGTGTTGTATTATATATACCCCCCCCCCCCAAAAAAAATGCATTTCTTACAAAATTCACTTTTCCATTTTAATATCTACTTGGATTGTCACCCTCATAATGCAAACCCCATTGTCCATTGTGCTGGCTGTGAATACAATGAAAGACCTGAGCAGAATAGAATATCTCAGAGTTGTAAAATTCTGATTACAAGCTATCACTTTTCAGTCTAACCCACCCTGCGTGCCTGTCCCTGTGACACTGTCTCACCACACAGTTGTCAAAGACGCATCACTTCTGTTGAGAGACAGCTGTGAGGAGTGTTCAGCATGAAATAAGCTGCGGAAGAACGGCTGATCAGCATGTAGGAATATAAGAGGGGTGAGGCGGGATCGAAGCTGTTAGTCCTGTCATTTCTCAGTAGATTATAGCCTAAGGTCTCAAGCATGAGCTGAATGATGACGACTTATTATTTGATGTGCCCTGCTAATGAGTGGCTCCCAATGGAGCACCTTTCAGTGAAAAACCATCCAGGCCATGCCAGGGGGGTGAGGGGGGTGGGAGATGAGGGGTAAACCAGCTCGCACACTCAGACTGCTGGTGATTCTGTGTACAGCTGAACTACGCCGAGTCTAGGCTGACCCAGCTGGAGGGATGTCATTGTGAGAGGACCTGCAGCGCCAATGGTCTGGTCTACCGGGATAAGGAGCTGTGGGTAGAACCTGAGAACTGTAGAAATTGTGCATGCAAGGTGAGTGCTGCCCTCATCCTCACAATCAAAGAGCGAGACCTTGGCTCTCAGCTATTTACTTTCAACTACCACAACCTGAAAACCTCCATATCAAGCACTTTAATCTTACATTAGTGACACATAATAGTGTAGCAGCAACTTAGGGTAGATTTTTTTTTCTTTAATGCAGTCTTTTCCAACCCCCTATATCCTCCACACCTACCACTTAGCTTTCCTAACCTGCCTTACCTCCTATTCACCCAGCCCGAGCATCATCTCTCTCTGCTTCCTGCCTGCCTCCTAATAAGTGCCCCCTAATCAGCTTGCCTGCCTACACTCATACATAGGAGCCAGACTTTAAAATGTGTTGAATCAGGCCATCACTGGCCTTGTGGAATTAGACTTGCTGCATCATTGCACATCAAGCACAGGGTGAAGTTTAGTCAGTCTGGTTTCCTCCCATGGACATGCCATCAGCTGATAACCATGGTGTTCTTGGGAATTATTTCAAATGACTCTCGCAATGAAGAGGTGCTCACAGAGAAAGGCATCAGTCTCAAAAATTAAGACAGTCCTTAAGGACATCAGGTCACCCTTGTTCAGTCTCAACTGTGTGATGATTAACATGTTTTCAGATTACATGACATCGTCATTTGTGTATTATTCGTAAATTGCACAGCGTCAGTTTTAGACTTGCTCTCAGTGTATGGTTATGAATAGTTTGGTTGGTTTATATGATGCTACTACTCCAGGAGTACTAGCTTTTCAGAGTTATACTCATGCAGTATACACAGTACAATACCTATTGATATCGCTCAGGTGGTAGAGCAGGTTGTCAGTTGCAGGGTTGGCCAGCAATTTGTGGGCTCTTGAGTGAGCACGTGAATAAGACACCGGCTGTAAAGCACTCTTTAAACCTTAGCTAAGGTTAAAAAGGTCCTCAATAGGTGCAAATTATCTACAGTCAAAAACTGTACTGTAAGCCTAAGTGGATGAAAGCATATATCGCACTGTATGTGTTACATATTTAGTGGGAACCCCCCTCAGATAAAGATACAAAATTACATAAATGCTAAGCAAATGTATCCTATACTGAGACACAGAAGGGAGGAGGAGACGCACATTCGAAGTGAATTTTTCAGCAGTGCCAAAGGCCAAAGCGGTATGCGCACGCTGAGCTTTAGTTTTTTTGGTTGAAATGTTTGCATATTGTTATTCATTTAATAAAAAGAACATCACCTGCTCTTACAGAATGGTGTGGTGGAGTGTCGCAGGATTTTCTGTCCTCCGGCAAACTGCTCAGAAGACTTGCTGCCCGTACATGTCGATGGAAATTGCTGCAAGACATGCAGACGTAAGTATCGGGAGCTTGCATGCAGGATGCAGAAAAGCCGAACCTGTGAAAACGTGGCCAGTGAAAGCACCTCAGTCAATACACAAATGGCTTCAGGTCAAAGTTTTGATGCCACTCGGTGTGTAACCCAACCGTCACTCAAAAATTTCAAACCGTGTAGGCTGTTAACAGTGATATTTGGCAGGATATGCCAAAAGCTTAGATTTTGGTAAGTTGTAAACATTAGCACCATTTAACTAGCTTACTAGCTATAGTAGTAACCTAGCCATAGACAGTATAAAAGATGGTTGTAGCTACTGTGACATCACTCTTTTGTTTCTGGACTCCCATTTTGAAACCTCGCCATTGCCATCTTGGTTGCAAAAAATTGGACGGGAGGGGTGGGTCTGACTATGAATCTGCTTGCTCATTGGTTAAAGAATTTTGATTGACAAGTCTGAAGAAGTGGAAAATACCACCGCAAACGCTCCCTTTTGAAACATGGTATGACCAAGATTCATAATACAGATTTCATTTTTTAGTCATTATGACCCAAATATAGTGACTAAGAACATGAAATCGGCAAGAAAGTCTTTGCAGAGGAAGCTGTTTTTCCGTAGACTTCTATAGGACTGAACCTCTTTTTGCAAGCACAGCTATTGTTTTTCCAACCAGGAAGCTACAGCCTTCTTTTTTTTTTTTTTTACTGTCTATGAACTTAGCATTATATACATACATGGATTTTTAATTAATTAATTAATTAATTAATTAATTTTTTTAATTGCCAAATTTAGGCACTGGGTCTGAACCAGTCTACCACTGCACCTAGACTTCTTGCAGTAGCTAATTTCTGATCCAGTCCACATGCAACAGTGATTTGTTCAGTTGTGGTAGATATGACAAAACATTTATGAATCTATAAAGCTGCTGTCTAATCTATAAAAAGGAGCCAGTGTTAAATGGGGTAAAAATTAGGAAAAACTGCATGGTGCCATATATCTGCCACCTCTTTTAGGCTCTAAATGGCTGATAACTGCCATGTGAGCATGTAACAGAAGGAAGCTTCACTAATGTTCATTTGTCAGTTTTTGGAATGCACTTGTTAACCTGCTAGCTTAATGTTTGTGACACCCTCTGCAACATTTCTTCTGAAGTGACAAAGCAATAGAAGATTTCTGATCTTGCTAAACCTTTTTGCAGCAGTGTAACAATGTCATGCTGCTGCTTGTTATTTGGTAGAGAGAGGCAGTCATTGGTCCAGCCACAAAATATAGCTTTGCAGTAAAACAGAAACTAGTGTTGTCCCTTCAATAATCTTCTTAGATTCAATACTCTCTGTAATGGATAGCTGATGATTTGCTCAGTAGTGAGTGGTTACATTTAGAATTTGAAAACCCAGCAGTTGCTAGGTTGTAGCTACTGGTTGCTTAAGGTTCAGTCAGATGATGATGCTGTGGATATTCATGAAGGTCGCACTTGTGGCTAAAAGGTTCAGCAGTGGACTTGCCTATTCCCCCCCCCCCCCCCCAAATGCTTTGCTGCTCTGCCTCCAAATTGTGATTTTGCAGCCATGATTGAAAACAGAAAGGATTTCTGCGGGTCTGTGTGAACATGCAGAAAATAGTCTAAAAATGATATAGTTGCAGAGTTTAGTTTGTTCATAAACCTGCAAATTTGTGAAATCATTTAAAGTAAAAGCAGAGAATTTGCACATCTAGTATTTTTTTCTTTACTCCTCAGGGCTGTTGTTTGTGGGCAACGTTCTTCTGACACGGTGAAATCAGAGTAAGCTTTCCTTGAGAGCAAACATCACAGTCATCTGATTTTTATGGAAGCTGAAACGGAATCCCTATTTCAAGTATAAAGCACACAGAGGTCTGGTAACTGCTTACAGACAACTGTGTCTCTCTTACTATACTGCAAAAACACTAAATCCCTGAAGTATAGACATCCTTTGAATAATTCCAGCCTTCTCTGCCTCCCTCCGTTCACTCCTTCCTCGTCTTCCTCCCCTGTGAACATCAGAGCTCTGGCACAAACGCATGAGGGAGCGGCGCTCCGGAGCCGCAACCGAGTGCTCCACGGTCCTGCACCCCGGAGAGGAGAAAAGCAGGACTTCATATCATATGCTTCACTTTCTATTTCTGCTTTATTACCAGAGGAATATGCAGAAGAGCCTTCCTCTGTTGTATTCTTAATGCGCTGTTACATTTCCTTTCCGCTTATGCACACTAGGCAAGAACAACTTTGTTTCTAACGGAATTAACTATGCAGAACTTCAGGCTGGAAACTTTTTTTCCCCCCCGTTCTCGCATTCAGTCTTCAATTCTCAGTGTTGGTTGAAGAATTATTCAATTTCTGGTGCTTCATTGTTTTTGTGCTTATCTAAACAAAGTGATATAGAAATCGTCATGTCCTGTTTTTGTTTTTTTGTTTGTTGTTTGCCTGCAGCAAAATGTACCTACATGGGACAGACGTTTTCTGAGGGACAGCGCTTTTTGTCGAGGAGCTGCAGGGAGTGCAAGGTAACACTTCCTTTATTGCACCATCCTTTCCCCAGCATTTAGTCTTTTTAGTGCAACCACCAGACAGCGCTTCTTTGGAACTTGTGCTTGTGTGTGTGTGTGTGTGGTGGACTGCTTGGTGTTTTATTCAATTAACCAGCAGGCCTTATTAGTTTTCCCACCCTCCTGCAATCTGTTCAATCTGCCTTTTTTTTCACCGCTCTAATAGTGAGATAGCCAGGTAATTAGAATAACTTATGAACACAGCAACACAAAGGCCTGATTTGAATCAGAGCTTCATCATTGCGTGGATTATAATTGAAGTCATTATTCCAGTTCAGCGTAGAACAGAGGTGGGCTTTCTCCACTGAGAAGCCATTTATCTTTAAAGACACTATTTTAAGGAGAAAATTAGCGTTTTATGCATTTAATTGCTGACAAAGAACCACACATCGGATTCCTGGACTCTTTATTAGCCCTCAGAGACCCTGAAACATCATTAAACAGCAACTGTTTTTAAAGCTTTGTTTCAAGCAATTACAACCACCTTTACTCCTGGACGTAAGATCTACTAAATATCCAATTTGTGGGCTAATTATATTTAAAAAGAGGTTGAAAAATGTTTTGTTTTCTGAGCCCTCTGCCGTTTGGTACAAAGACAGCTTGCAAATTTCAGCAGTGGTGCTTGTGTCTAATTGTGCATTTATTTTTTTCTACTGACACATCAGATTTAGAAGCATGTGTCTTATGAGAATCTAATCTGTATCCTTCCTCCTCCAGATTTTTGCTGTGGCCTCTCACCCCTGCAGTGGGAGAGTGGGGAAAAGCAATTATAAATGTGTGCACTGACATACAATATGTGGAGCAAAGACAAACGTGAAGGGAAAAAGGGGGAAAGTGAGGGCCACTCCAGGCCAAATTATGAAGTATTATGATGTGTGACATTACTCATTCTGCTCCACAGGTTAAAGCCATTAAGGTCAGTCTATCTCAAATCTGCACATTGAAATCTGAGGCAGTGCTTGAATATGAATATCTCAAAAACCATTATAGATAAAAGCCTGAAATTTTCACTGGCGTTTCTTAATATCAAGATGAAGCAGGCTCTGCAATTTGGGACAGATACATTAAAATATGTCTGAGTGTTGGGTAATTAAAATATGAAAAATAAATTAATCTGTCCTGTAAAATCCAATATTTGAGTCCAATATTTGTAATGTGAAATTGTTTGTCACAAAAGTGAAGAAAATGCAAATTTCCCCCCTAACTTTTATGCTGGATTGAGCTAATATCACAAATTGTGCCGCAAAAATTTTTATAAATTGCATATAAAAATAAATATAGCAAAACAAGAATAATGAAAAAGGGATAGTTTCATGTTAGTAGTCTTGCTAGGCAATGCTGCTGTATCCACATAGTACAATTTGTAGTCTGATACAAGTGACTAAACCTAAACCCTAATCTAACCTGAGCCCCTAACCCAACCCTGACCCTAACTCTGATGCCATGACTGCTAGAGGATTTTTTTTTTCATATTTTAACTAGAAAATACTAAAAGACGTTTTTTGATTTATCTGTCCAAAATTACAGTTTCTAATTCATTTTGAAGGTAAGTCAGACCAGTGAAATTTTCAGGTATTCATGTTCAAAGTTTGCCTCAGATTTCAATTAGCAGAAAAAAAATGAACCTAAAAATTTCTGTATCTTCTCCCTGATGGGAGAAGACTAAACAGTTTATGTGCTGGATGGTGAAAAATTTCACTCACTTCAATCATTATGTTTGCCCAAACTTGTCGCTCCTAAGAGGTGAAAGGTGGCGGATAAAAGGCAGGAAGTTATATAGGGAACACGCGCCTGTAATCTTTGGGATAAAGGTGGGGTTAAGCCGCATACTGACCTTTGTATTATCTGGGGAGAACTAAATGCACGACTGACTCACTGAGAGAGCGTGCGTCTCCCCTACGTGTTTAGCCAAAGCTAAAGCAATCAATAGGGCTGTTCTTCAAGGACAGCAATTTTAACTCAACCTGTTCCAGGGGTTCAAACTGGGAACAGGATAGCACAGCTAACACTGTGGGAAAGTCCCACAATGGTGCCAGTGGCCTAGATGTAAGTAATTTGCAGCGTGCACTCTTCATGAAACGACATTACAGGGCTTGCTGGCCTACAGTGGAGAAGGCTTTACCCTTGTCAATTAGGGCCTGAAGAAATGACAGAATCATTGCTGCAGTCCGCTGAAATGGGATGGGCTGTGATCCTAGGCACCAGTTTTCAAACACACACCACTTATGCCTGTACAGCGTCCTAGTAGATGATGCTCTAGCACACTAAATAGTCTCAGTAACACGCTGAGGGAGCCCAGCTGTGTTCTGATTAAACCACTCGTGTCGTGGGGTGGGGTGGAGTGGGGGGGAGGAGGTATATCCCCAAAATTCCTAGTACATGAGTTGCTCTCAGTGACAACGGGTGAACGTTGCACAAGACTATCAGTTTGTATGCCAGTATGTGTAACCTGAGGGGCCGCCTATCTGGCGGATCGAGGGACAGGAACGCCGACCCGAGTTCTGCACTCTGCGTGGAACATATCCCATTGAACTTGCTCTGAAACAAAGCTGAGTGGGGGCAGAGTGGCCTGAGAAGGAGGGCAAGCTGGGCTCATTCTCTCCTAGAGCAGAGGCTGTCGGGTTGGCAACTTCTTTTTCCTCCTGGTTGCTGCAGCAAGGGGAGGAGGAGGAGGAGACACAACTGAAATGTTGGGAACAAGGCACCCGGTTATTCACTGGAATCTGTGGACAGTTTAGCTTAGTGCCCGATAGCAATCATCAACTGAGAAGCGAGATTAGGTTTTTGAATCACCTGTGACGCTATGTCAGCCATTTATATAGGGAGGCCCTGGCCCTTCCTGACATGGGCATCATTGAGCCAGCCTATAAGGGGTGGTGTAACGGCATTTGAGCTTCTGATGAGGTCACCAGGAGATGTTCCCCATAGCGAGACACGAAATGAATGCTATGGAAGAGAACTCTCTTAGTGTTTTCACATAATTAAGGCCACTGACAAATCCTGTGTGTCTGAGTATTTGCCAAAGCACATCATCAGTTTTTTAGTTTGATTAACAATCTCTGAGTCATCCACTCCTTTCCACTGAAAGCTGGGTCACCTCTAGGGATGATTAGCGAAATTCCAAATAGATTTGTCACCAAAAACACTTCCATTACTTTGTTATTTACACATGCAGTGTACAGGAGTTCGATTCCTTTAAAGCAGGTTTTAAACCAACCAAACATTCAATGAAAGGAATTTTTTTTTATCTGTTTCTATTTATCTGTTTTGGCTTAGTTCAGTTCTTATCATTTCAGTTTACCTCAGCATTTTTGCACATTTTAATTCCAAATGTCAGCATGCAGCATCAAAGTTACAGTACTTGCCCTGTACAACCCGTCAGTGCTCCAACTTCTATAGCCTTATACACTTACTGCATTTTCACTGAACATTGTGACTGGATATAAATTCATATTACATTCCCCTAACTCTCTGCAGACTTTGTTTTTTGTTTTTCTGGGTTTTTTTTTTTTTTTACCTCTAATAAAATTCCTTAGAAAATATGGTAAAAATGGCACTTTATTTACAGTCTGTCTTCCCTCTTGTCTTGCTTGTACTAATGAACTCAGGGTACAGCTGTGTCTTTCGGAGATGTTGTTTACCACATCTGAAACTGCTACTTGTGGAACTGAATCCACTGTGCACAGACTTTTTCCTACCAGCATGGCATTGATCTCATCAGAGTTTTTGATGGTACTATAGAATAAGGCCAGTACTCACTGATTTGACAACCATTAAAATATAGTTGTTTATTAAAAGTGATTAAGCAAAAACTGTTTCTCAAAAATAAAATGTTTTTATCTTTAGGTTTTGGCATTTTTCAGGACTATTTATCAGGCCTGCGTTGCTTTTTCACTTCGCTCAAGTATTCGCTATTTTATATGTTTAATAGTTCACCTTTAATACATCAATTGAAATACTGAATACATTTTGATGAAAATAACCATTACATGATCGGATAATGGCACAGAGGATAAAAGGTTCACAAAGCAACTGGACTATTTATAGATGACACGAGAAAGCAGTTAACATGGTTCCTAGATCGAGGCGACATTGAAGAAAGATGTGAAGGGCAAAGGCATCTTAGGGATTTACGTCGATTGTTGAGACCTTGAGAGGCTTTGTGGGGCCACCAGAACGCCTGCAAGCTGCTGCTATTTGTTTTGAAGGCCCAGGGGAAGATGACACAAAGTTGTATCTACAGTACCTTTGTTTACTTTCTTCGGTGCTGCGTATCTGCATCCTAACTGTTATCTGTGTGCTGACCTTTTGAATGCGAGCGTCACGTACAACTTTTCCTTTTGTTATCATGGAACTGCTATGAAATCAGGATCTCTTAAAATATTCAGCTTTTGACATCTGAAAGGGGAAAAATATTGGGATCATATTACATTTCTAAAGCATCGTGACCTTTTTGAGATTTTGAAATTGAAATGTTTCCACCTTTGAGGGCAGAAAACTTTGAAAGACACCTTCATTTGCACAATGTAGCATCATAGATTGTATATGTATAAACTAGCTTTAAAAATTGTTTGCACTAACGTCCACTTCATTTTAACACCACAGGTCATTCTCCTGCTGGACATCAAATGAGTCATCAGATTGTGCTTTTTATTGATGGATTCCAACATTTCATTCATTACACAGTACGACCTTTCCAAAAACAGCTACTCTGAGTGTTACAAATCAGGAAATGGGACTACAGAGACTGAAAAAAAGTGTTGGCCTAAAGGTTGGAGAACCGGTCCTGTGGCTGTGAGGTTGCGGTTTTAAATCCTCGACTAGATCAGATTGTATAATTGGTGGAAAAAGAATTTCCTCCTAATACGTAGACCTTCACGGCTTTGACCTTATCTCTGAAATCACAATGTCTTGCCTGTGTCCTGTCCTTCCAGAATGGCCTGATGGTGAAAGTCACAGAGACCTGTCCAGAGCTAAACTGCACCCTCAGTGATCAGATCTTACCAGATGGCAGATGCTGCAATGTTTGCAGAGGTACAACTTTTTTTTTTTAATAACTGCACTTTTCTCAGTTGCATGAATTACTTTTTTTTTTTTTTTTTTTTTGCATGTGCACACACCAGTACCGTGTCGCTGTGGGGAGTAAACACAGCCGTCTTCCCGATGCTGATTCAGGCTGTGCCTCTGCAATAATTTAGTTTCTCTCCCTTGCCATTCACTATGAATGCTTTTTGGCTGGCATACCTTTCAGAGCAGATTGGTCTTTCTGTTATAGAGCACCTGCTATGCCTATTTGCCTGAACCCCACTGCTTTGGCAGGGAGGTGCTACAGGGTAAATAGCCACTGGTAATTCAGTAAATACATTGAATAAACAAACTGCAGGAGGCTGTCATCTATAAAGACATAATCAAAGAACCCCGGGGCACGTGAGTGACAGAAATTGCGCTCTTGTTTAGGTTAAGATAGCATTTCTTAGACTCACCGTATTCACACAGGATAGGGATGAAATGATGAAATGTGGGTTCAAATAAAAGGTAGGAAAAATGCATGTTTGGGGACAGGAAAGAGAGGGAGGAAAAGAGATGGAAAGACAAACGAGTGTGGCATAAAACGGCAACAAACAGAGATGAAAGGGAAGGGAATAAAAAGTCTTAGACCTGCTATGATGACGAGAAGGACGGGGCAGATGGAAAAGGCACACGAGGCCAAAAGGGAACTTAAAAGAAATGAAAGGAAACGAGACGATGACTAGAGCTTGATACACTGTATTGAGAGTGTTAAGGAAAGAATGAGGAGAGAGAGTAAAGAGAAAACAGGAGAGGACATTAAGAACAGAGGAAGGAGAAGACCTGAACTCCTTTTGTTGTAAAGAAAGGGAAGAAGTGAAGAGCAAGTAAGGATAGAAAAAGAGAGGGGAAAGGTATTCCGCATTAAGGAAAATACAGCTGAGAAAGGAAAAACTGAAAAGGCTAGAGTAGATTTTATACAGTAAGAACCAGCAATTAAAGATCAGAGTCTCAGCGCCTCTTTTCTCCAGCCCTTTTCCTTCCTCTTTGAGACACACACACACACACACACACTCACACAGTTGCTAAAAAGCAGAGCTGGTCATTATTCATTATCATTGTTTCCAAATCATCTCCAGACCTCTTTTTCACATTGTGACTTGGTACTTTATCACCACTCTGAGATGTAATTGTACCTCGCTGTTAAGTCTTCGGCGTCACACTGGCTTTGTTAAATCGGTAATTACACAATTGTCCCGTAGTCTCCATGCCTCCACAGTGCGGGGCTCGCAAACCAAAATCACATGTTTAAAACTGCACTTTTGCACAAAAACACAATCACAGTTAGTCTTTCTATATCATGTGCACATCATTCTGTGAGGACCTGCTGTAGCTGATGCAGGGACTGAGGGGAAGAATAATGCAGGCACAAGTCTTTCTTCAGTAATAGCTCTCTAGGCTCCCTGCCTCGCAGGGCTTTTATGTGCAGCCAGTCTGTCACTCATTACAGGACATGATGGGCTATATCAACTCATACCTACTGAGCAGGACACAATCATCTCGGTCTGTCTATAAGTCTGCATGTCTGTCTGTCATCTTCCTTATCTGTCAGAGTAATTCTTACTCCATCTGTCTATCTGTCGGGTCACATTTTTGTGCATGTGCAGAGTCTCACTCCGGTTTGGTTCAGATCACAAAGCACAGATAAATAATAGATGTGGGCACTGTTGCATCAGCCGTTGGACTACCATTTTTAAGCCTTTGGAGCCAGTAATTATCATACAAGGATGAGAGAGTAGAGTGCTAAGTTACCTCAGATGTATTTACAGACTGCATGCGCAATCATTAGTACAACTATCATCAGATAATTGCATCAAAAATACCCCAAAAGGCACCAACACTACAAAAGCATGGTCAAGAGGTGCAGTTCAGCTACTCCATTTAGCTGAGGTAATGTCTAGCAGGCAGCTAGCGGCTCCAGCCACCTGGGCCAAAGGTACATCGTGTAACCAAGAGGGCCCTCAATCATGCAAGACTTAGAGTTATGTAAAATTCACCAGCTGGCAAAACCAGAGCCAGGCTTCTACATGTTGATTTCTCCTAGAAAGTTGGGCATGAACAGTATGGGAATTAACAGGCTTTTGTAGATGGTCTCAAGTGGCCATTTGAGGAACTGGCACTTCATCGTTTGGCTTCATTTTTCAGTCCTGGCAGTAGCTGCTTGGGTGCAGCACCAGGGGGGAAAGAAAAAGTAGAGTTCAACTCGTGGGCACGATTTCCTCTAGGAATTAAACACAGTTGGTCATTTGGTAAGCCGGCAATTGGAAGTTGTCATTCCAGTCAGAACTCCTGCTGCGCTGAGCTGTTCAGACGATTACTCTTCTTCTGCAAGTGTCAATAATGATTCTGTATTGCCTTGAGATTGTATCTTATATAAGTATTTCATTTACATGGTAAAACCTGCTCTACTGCCTTTTTGTGTGCTTCACATTTGAATTTTCCAAACTGAAGTGCACAAAGTTGTCCATTCCTCATAACTCTTGCGGTGTTTCACCTGTTGTGGTAAACATGAAGCAGTTCCTGTTTTCTTGGTATTTCAGTCATTGTTCTTTTCTTAAGCATCTTTTAAAGTAAGAGCGTCCTGATTCTGGGAATAACTTAAAATATCACAAAGCAAATGAGCCAAAGAGCACCGTGACTCAGTCAGCCGAGTGTGTGCATGTGCATGTTTTGTCTTGTTAGTGTGTGTGTGTGCGTGCGTGCATGCTCGCGTGGAAAATTTTATTAATGCACCAGATTCATTTAAGTTGTAAACTTACTATACACATCAGGCATCCCATTATTCACAGTGTTGTAGGTGACAGGAACAAGGTTGCTCTTTTGTGCATTTGTCTGCTTTTATCTCTGTGCTCAGTCACGCGTGTGTGTTTGTGTGTCTGCACGCAGCTTTTTATAGCCTTGAGTGAGCAAATTTTAAGGTTTCCTTTGCTCCTTTCTTTCAGGTTATGACTTCTGCGCAGAGGGACTCATTTGTGGAGAAAACTCCGAGTGTAAAAACAGGAATACTAAAGCAGAGTGTGAATGCAAGAGCGGCTATGCCTCCATCCACGGGGATTCGACTTACTGTGAAGGTAGGACCATATTTTACCAAGCTCAGGTGAGCTGGGACCGGTGTGGCTGTCTCATAATATCTATTAGCACAGGATGTTAAAAGCAGAATGGGTGGCAGTGTGTTGAAGCGTTAAATTCATTGTTCTGTTTTAGGAGGGTGTTTATGAAGGCCGTGGGCTGAAGACTGAAATTTGTTATGAGCTCTGGGTGTGACATAATGATGACTGGCTGTAAAGAGAACAAGGATTGTTCAGTGAAAGAGCAGCTATGAAGCAGGGTCGGAACTTTTATTATGCCACTGGGGTTGGTGTTAAAATAGATTTTTTTATTCATTTTTTATTAAACTTTTAAGCCATTTGCTTCTTTGATAGGAGTCTGACAATGGAACTTTGACACTTTCCAAACTGACAGTGTAATAATGATGATGTCCTTTTGAGCTTATTGTGATGCAGTCAGTGTGATTGGTATGCGGCAAAGACAAAAAATAAGGTAGTTTTGATGTGCTTACAGCAGGCGTTCTTTGCTCAGAAAGCTGTGTGTTCGGTGGGCTGACGCAGGCGTGTTTCTTTCGCGATCATTTGAAGCTTTCGCTAAAATCAAACGTTTTCTAACTTGCTGTTGGAAGGATTTCATTGTGGTGTATTTGGGTGGGGAGGTCTGTAACGTGGGGCATGTTTTGCCCTCTTACCACCTTATATTGCATGCTGCATTTTCCCTGGGAATCATGGCCGCTGAGCCTGGAATCATCATTTTGCTCATTTTCAGGGGTTTCCGGCCTGTCTGAGAAAGCCGGTCATCGGGGTGTTTGAACTATGCAGATTTTTGGCTGAGTAAAAGCCTCAGTCTATGGGTGCTGGAGGCCCAGATTACTCGTGATGGGGCTAATGGCGTTATTTGATTAAGAGGCTCGGGAGCGTCAATCTGTGGATAGAAGGATTTGCTCAGTGCTTGGTGAAGTTGTCATTGGGTCGCAGCCACAACAGACTGAATCCACTGAACGTGCTGAGAGCTGTGTAGCCACAAGCCCTCCAGTCTGTCTGCTTTTGTTTGATCTGCATGGTAAAGAGGTTTACCCAGAGCACCACTCAATCCACAACAGTCCCGCACCATATGAGTTAGGGCTGGGAAACGCTGATTGTTAGATCAACTATGTAAATCGTGGAGCCGTGGCTCTCAGCGTTATCCGTGTTCGGGGGTTGCACACTGAAGGCATCGCAAATTTCTATTGTTACTGGATTAAGGGGGATCCAGCCGTACATCATGGTGATATTTGATTTGGCTTCACTCTCACCTCCCAACTTAAATGGGCTTAGATTTACATGTCTTTCAAGCAGACTGGGGTAATTGAATCCTTATTTGTAGGTTACAAACAAGGCGTAAGAGTGTGATGGGGTGCCTTGACATCCTAATAGTTGTTTTATAGAGCAAATTAATTTCTCCGCTTGTGCTTTATAAACATGAGATTGTGTCGAGCTGTGGCTCTGAGCTGTCATTAAATGTGACCGTTACATCCTCATAAATGATTTAATGTGCCACTGAATAAGTGAAGATGAGATTATTTACTCGCAAACAGAGGGCTGTTTGAGCAAGGACGAGAGGATTTAAAAAGCTCCTTTTTTTTAAGGCTTCTGGCTTCCATTCAGCCACCTCTGGGGCCCCACATTTATTGTGTCCTCTTTTTTTAAACTGAAGATGTGATATTTGACTGAGAACTTTGGCTAAGCTCAGACTGAAACACCTCATCTGGTGCAAAATGTTCTATTAACCTTTTGTTTCTGTTTAAGCAGAAATTAAATTTGTAATAAGTCCATAAGTATTTTGTAGCCTCAGAGTAATGAGTGATTAATCTGAAGCTTAGTTTGTTAATGAACTAATGTTGGTTTGTTTTCTTTCCTTTTCTTTAAAAACTTTATAAAGTAGAATTTTTTTTTTTTTTTTTTTTTTTTACACTTGCAGGCTCAATTTAATAATATAACAAAAAATATACCAAATATTAATTCCTGAAACAATTCCTGTTTTTTGCTTTTCGGGGGGTTTGGAGACCGATGGCTTGTCTACTGCACTCGTCTGCTTATCTTAGCTAAGCATCCAGTGAATGGTTACTGCTTGAATCTCAAACCGTGGTGATGTTTTGGGTTTTGACAACACATTTCTTAAACATCAAGATTAAAGTTGCTTTTCGATTTGCTGCTGGTTTCACTGGGAAAGAAAACGCTGTTAGATCTGTACTGAGAAAGGACCTGAAATGAATACACTGATTCCAGCTGGCGAATGGTTGTTTATCGCTCTGTGCTAGCGTCTGCGGATGGATATGTTAGCTCATGGATGGATGGATGATTGGATGATTCCAGCTGTGTAACGCCAGCGTCTTTTAATGTCCTGAGAAGAAAGGGGGATCTCTTTGAATAAAAATGCCTCTTTCAGGCATAGAAGTCAAAGAAGTTTGAGCATATTGTCGTCTGTCTGCAGAAGCATGTGTGACATAGACCCGGTTTCTAAACGCAGCAAACAAACACGGTGAACGTGTTAATATTCAAAGCTATCTGCCTCGCTCAGCGAAAACAGAAATGTGCCTGCTTAGCAGAAAATGCACACATGTAGAAATGCAAACATGGGCGCACCCCAGTGATGGAGCTGTCCCCTGTGTGGTTATTTATTTTATTCAAAAATGTATCACTGAATATGGGCTGTTATCTTTCTGCATTAAAGATGCAAGTCTCGTTGGAGACGTTGCTCTGGGTCTGCGCTTTTCAACACTTTTCCTTCATTGCCTCCATCATCGAGCTCTGACCGCTACGAGAACATCAGACAAGATACCCTGCTCTTCTTCAGTTTTTATTTTTCTACCCTTAAATGCTCAAAGCATCGCTGCTTTCTGACTTAAAGGGTATTTCTTGTGCTTATCTCTATTTTCTGTCGCATAGATACTGTTAAAATGGTGGATGCTCATAATAAAAATTGCCAAAGTTTCCAAAAACGAGCAGACTGTATGCACAAACAATCCCTGTGAAGCAAAAGCACGTGTTTTTTCTACTCTTGGCTCTGTATGATGTCAGTGAGAGTGGATGTCCTTAGAGCACAGAAGCGCCACCCACCTGCTGCTGCAACCATCTGTTTAACAGGTGGAAGGCAGGTAAAACAGCTTGCGTCAGGCAGTGGATGAACCGAAGGCCAAGGTGCAGTGTAAATAAGAATGATTTTAAACTGCGAATCATGCAAAGCTACTCTGGAGTTCAATAATATGAATACTGTGTATGCTGGAGATATTTATTTATGGAACTGAGAGACTGAAATTCATCATGCATTATTCAGAGGGAACACCCTGCTGGAAACTGAGGCGATAGCACAGCAACAGAACCTGACATTAAAACAAATGAATAAAGATAAAGTTATTAAAACAACGACTGTCTGGGAAACTGAAGGCACTGTTGCTCTTTGGCACTGGTTTTGTGGTCGTTATATGTGGCTAGATTTAATTAATGCAGCTTAAAACGGAGCTGAAGTGCATCTAAGTCTATTAGTTCTTGATAAAACAGAAATATCTGTGGCTTGGTCAAAATATGTTATCGGTACATTCGGATAAATTCGATGTGCACGCTGGCGCTGAATCGCTAATTGCATTTATAGACAATGCTAACTACGTTTTGTGTTCTGTGTGTTTTGTTAGCTGCTTAGTGTGTCACACCACTTGATGCTGCTCCATTCAACACATCGCACATTTTAACGTTTGTGCTAATGAGCTTATCATAGGCTTATTATCCTCATCAGCTCTTGTTTATGCTGTCAGTGATATTCTTATAGTCCCAGTAGATCTACTGTATCCTCTCACAGCTCCAGAGGATACGAACATTAATGCTGCCGCTGCTGTTTTGCTGACAGCTTGTTAATCGCAGGCTAAAAAAAAAAAGTGCTGTGTTGTTGACACACATTGGCTTGAATCCGCTCACAGTGAAGCTCTAAATAAAGTAGACACGCTGATGTGGAATAGAGTTGCATCATCGAAGGACAAACAACTTGATTCCCCATGTCCTAGCTCAGTGCTGCAGGGACCCTCCTCCCAAATGGCTTGTTGTTACCCCAGAGCCTGCTCTGTATCTGTGGTAGCAGAAATCCCAGCATGCGTCCAATATTGAACCAAAGTGCATCCTAGGTAGTGGATGTGTTTCTTTCATTTTATATGTTCTCTACAAAGTCCTTTTTCCCCCTCAATATACCCAAATGATATCAACTCTGCAGGACGCTTTTTTTTGCAGCCTCTCAAGTGCCCTTTCTGTGCACTTCTTTCCTCTTTCATGTTTCAAATTAAAGGCACCATCACCACCCTGCGTCCTTGGAAATGTTTATGGGTGAGCACATTAGGGAAAAGTCAGAGCAGTTAGCAAGACGCTTGATTCGATTCAAGTATTTTCGCATATGGAGAGTTGAAGCTTATTTCCATAGAAATGGTCTCAGGAGGTTGTTGTGGAGAATTCTCCTGCTGTTAAGAGCCCTCGTGGGTCACTCTGCCCACATTAATGGCAGCATTAGCTCCCGCTGTGCCCCGTAACTCTTCTGTAGCTCTTATGTGCAGCTCGAACACCGGCCCGCCCCTGTTTCACGCAGAAAGGTGGATTTGTTGCAGCACTTCATCAGCCGTGTGTTTTGGCCAGAGATCAGTTGCTAATTTCAGTTCAGGGTAATTACAATGCACTTGATCAAATGTATATTATGACTTCCTCTCTAATTCACAGGGCTGTCAGTCACTGCCTCTTTTTTTCTCTCCTAAGCATTTCATTTGGTGCACAGTTTCTTTTTTTCCTTTTATTTTCCCTGCTGTGGGTAATAAGATTAGTGTGGGGCCGACACATCAAACCTAACAGGGCTATTTCTGTTTGTTCAGCTCGCTTTCATTTAGTTCTGGAACAGCCAAACTCTCTGAGCTCATGGACTCACCCTCTGATGTGTCCCCTAAGCTAACAGGCTCCTGGGAGCTATTTTATGATGTCCCCGATCTCCAGTCAATCTCCACTGACACTGCAGCAGATTTCTCTCTTCATCTTTTCTTTGCTTTATCTCTCACCTCTTAGCTTTTACCTCTTACTGATAATACGGTGTGACTTTGGTGCTAATAGCATCACAGTTACTGCCACTGGAGTTGCTGCAGCCGTCTTGGCTGACGTGTTGCCGTATTTCTTGACAGAGTCTGGCTGGTGCAAAAGGTAATAAATCAGTCTAAGTGTTTGTATAACCCATTTCATGCATGATGAAGATCTTCTCTATGAAAAGAGGCAATCTTTTAATAAGGAAAGGGCCAAAGAGCAAAGAAAAAGGGCTCAATGCGCACATGAAAAGAAAATCTGTGTCATTCTTATGGTAATGGCGTTGCTATGATAATTCTGATGTGTCATCTTAGGTGATGAATAATTTTAAACGAGGCTAAATATCACTGCTGCCGGTGAATGCAGCTGATCTGTCTGAGACGTGTCCGTGCAGCGTTTGTTTTTTTTTAAGAAAATTCTGCCATCTGAAATCTCTCTGCTCAGATTTGACGATCCTAAAAATAAATCTTCCTTTGCCAGTTCAACAAAATGCAAAAGAAAATAGCTTCATTTGCCTATATTTCACAGTCCCTGAAAGAAAAAGCCGTCTAGATTAGAAAGCCTGGGTGGAAAAATGTTTTTGCGCTCGTCACTTGATAAATAGAAGTTATGAAGAATCCCAGTACACATCTGTCAGTTTACAAGAACTGATGTTGGCGCTTTTGTGTGAGCCCTGCTCCTGTCAGCCCCTAAGCAAAAACTCTTGTGAATATTGTCCACCGAGAATTCGTACTTTGATGGTCTTGTTTTCGCCTAATACCTGTTTTGTGTGCACCAAACGTACATTGTGTGCACATAATGTGCTCCGTGTCTTTGTGACTTTTTTGTTTTTTTTAGATCCCTTTCTCTCTCAGCTTCATTGCAGAATAGACTTCTGCGTGGAAACCTGCGAAACCCTCCAATTGCGAAGAGTTGAAAAGAATCACGTATGTAAACACGCGGCACACAGCGTGGCCTCGTGTCTTGACTCCCGCTTGCCGAGATGTTCGCATATCATCGAGTTGCATCCGCATCCCACGCCGAGGGGCAGATGATTTAGGATTTGGGAAGTTATTTGTGCTGGACTTTACCCATCGTGTCTCTCTGTGTTGCTGAGGCGCTGTTATCGTTTGGTTGCAGAAAAACTGGGATGAGATGGGCATTTTAGCCTGGACGGTGCTGACCAGTAAACCGACTAACAGACAGTCAGACGGAGGAAGAGCTGTATGGCAGTGGGAGGTTGCAGCTACAAACAGCACTACAGAAAGATCACTGGGAGTGCAAACCCGCAGGAACCATACCCTCAGAGGTGAAAATGAGCCAGTCAAGGGTAGCGGCTGCCTGCAGAGCTGCACAGTAGGAATGAAGGTGTTTATGTGCGTGTGCGTGCAAGTCCGTTTGTGTGTGTGGCGTGCGCAGCCGTCCTGGGTTTTCAGATAAGCTCGGGAAAACACGATGCGTCTCCACCCAGAGTGCAGCACCTGCCCCATGCTACGGCTAATCCACTGAAGAACTGACAGTTTGTTTACTTTTTTCCCGCTGCGTATGACCACACATAACAACATCAGGAACCTGGGAATCATGGAAATCTACACGTGTATTACCTGAAAAGTTTTTTGCCATCTTGTATCACAGATCATTTATTGTTCTCAGCGTAGTACTGGTGAGCTGATATAGTACACAACAGAAATGAGCGCATCCTAAATCGGCATCGTTTAAATGTCAAAGGATTTGTAATTGTACTGTATCGCTTCTCAAGAAATCCTTTATTTTGAAGTAGAGCATTTCCTCTGATGTTGGGTAAAATGTAAATAAAAACAGAATGCAGTGAAAACATGTCAAACTTTTGTGACATTTTAAGAAAATTTTAGCTCATTTTAAATTTTATGCCATCAACACAAAAGTTGGGACAGGGCCATGTTTAGCACTGTGTAACAACCCTCCTCCATTAACAACCATTAAAGGCCAGTCACTGGACCTTTTGGGAGAGGAATGTTGTCCTGCTGTGGTCTGATATGGGATTCTAGCTGCTCAGCAGTCCGGACTGCAGGCAGGCCACTTTAGGACCTGGACTCTTCTACTACGAGGCCATGCTGTTGTTATCGATGCAGAGTGTGGTTTAGCATTGTCTTCCTGGATCATGCAAAGCTTTCCCTGGTGTATGTGTGCTTGTGTGTGTGGGTATGTGGTCTGTGTGTGTTGGTGTTTGTGTGGGGCTTGCTGAGCCTTGGCCCTTGTGGGACATGGTCGTGGTTCCGGGGTGCGTGGCCGGATAATTTGGCGTGATTGCTGGTCCGCTCCCTTGGGGTTTGTGGTCTGGGGGTGGCTTTGCTAGGTGTGTGGCGGTTCGTGGGCTCTTCGGCCGTGTTCTACGGCGGGGTGGGCTGCCCGTTGCCTCTGGCTCTCTGGGACTCTTGCCCTTTGGCTGTGAGGGCTCCATCTAGCTCCACGTGCGCACCTTCTGGGGTGCGCACATGGTTGCCATCGGGCCTTCAGAGCTCCTGGGGGGGCTGCGGACAGCTCGGGTCCCCTGGGTCTTTCTCCGTCTTTATTTCTGGCAGACTTCTCACCCTTTGTGAAAGACACACACACACACACACACACACACACACACACACACACACACACACACACACACACACACACACACACA
>JAVDPK010000144.1:459-42811 GCA_034780415.1 Cichlasoma orientale | reverse complement strand
AATTCTTTTCACCCAGCTATTATTAAAGGGAACATGCACACTTTATCTTATATACGGGCAAAATGTCAGGGGCAACATTTACATAGACGGGCCATTCTGTTGCTTAACAGTAATTTGGTTTTGAGTCAATGAATTTCTATAAACCTCATGACCGTTTACATCATGAGCACGGCGTGATGGGTAGTTATTACAATGCATTAGCCTTGCTGCAGTTTCTGGGTAAATTATGGAACTATTGTGTGCGACCAGTGGTCAACCTCAGCGTTTGAGATCTTCACTTGGAAATGATTCACCCCAAAGCTCCACCCCTCCCACTCAGTCGGGTTCAAAAGGCTTGTGGCATAATATTGAATCCACTGGTTATATGATTTGATTTGTTTTGATTTTTTGTTAAAGAGCACAGTGTGAGGTCAAAGCCATTTTAAATCACTACAGCGATGGAGCAAAGTGTTGAGAAAGACTCAACATCCAACTTTCAAGTAAACAGCCTCCAGAATTATCTGACACGCTGACTTTGGTTACCTTGTTTCCTGAAGGTCATTGCTAAGATATTTTGCTGACTGACTGATCCCACCAACAGTGACGTATACTGACTGGCCACTTCATAAGGTACACCTCGCTAGGATGCCTCCAACAACTACAAAGGCACCATCCTTTAGCTTGAGGTATGGAAGCCTAATAAAATACAGCTTTCATCCTTACAAAAAGTTAACTTTGCCCGACCGAAGCTGCTAAGAAAACCATTTTCTTCTGGGATGTTGTGTACTGTATTATCAAAAATGTGTAACACATGTAAATATCAGGTTATTCAAACATAACCTGCCTGAAAAAAAAATCAAGAGGGAATACATTAGTGTCTCAGTTTAAAATAATTAAACATACTGCATCAGCAACTGAACGCAGGCATCAGGCATTTATGTCTTTGAGAGTTGAATTAGATGAATTAGAAAGCACTTAATTGTATTTTCAGGTCTAATTAGGGACAGTGAGAGCTGCTCGTTGTTTCACACCTTCACTCGAGAGCTCCTGTAGATGTAAACACCACACACACACACACACACACACACACACAGGGGGCACCAGCAGTGCATGTGACAACCTTACACATCTGCTGCATTTCTTTTCATTTAGACTCTTAATAACTGATGAACTACTGAAGCCCCCAAGTGTTTTTGAAATGCATTAGTCGTAACAATATAACAGAGGTTGAAATTTAGAATAATCTCACCCTGAAAATTCTATATTTGAAAAATCTATGCTGGCTTTGAGTTGTAATTATTCCACGCTGTGCCAAACAGCTTGAAAATGTCCAAGTCTCTCCAAAACAGCTTTTATGATAACAAAATGTTGGATTTGTAACCCTCGGTGTGCCGCATCACTGGTTTACATGTTGAGCATCACTTCATCATGTCTCAAATATCTGTTCCAAAGAGCCAAAATCACCTGCACTCAATCCTGTTATTTGTCCAGCGTGCCAGAACTCAGCACTAAACGTGAACTTTATAAATACCAAATCACATAAACAGCCCTTATTCAACCACAAATTATACTCCAAAATCATGGCCACAAATTTTAAAAATTGTTCATTTTTATTCAGAAAGGACACACAGAAAAACAGCTCTAAATTCACTTTACCTCCCACATACAAATAATACAAAACAGGTTCATTTAATGACAAATAACTTGGAAAATGCCATAAAGAGGTCATTCATAGGTGCTAGGGCAGTCCATAATGACTTAGATACTAACTCTAGAAATGACTTCATATAAAAGGCACAGACGCTGTATCTTTACGAGGTCGGAGCAGCTCATTTCCAAAAGGAGGACGGGAAAATGAGAGTCTAAAGTCGCTTCTTTTGGGCTTTAATAATTCAGTAAACACAGAACTTCTTACAGATGCATAAACATTTATAAATTCTAGATCAAGTAGGGAAGTAGTCCATAACAGTGTTTTCAGTGTTTGACCTGACGCAAGTTTTATGCAGTGAGGAAAATGATGACGTAACCTCCAGTAGCTCCGGGGCCCTTTGTCATCACCTCGTGTAGGTTTCTTATAGCTGCCTGCGATCTATGCTGGTGGAGCCTAAAGCGGGCCCACATTATACTGTTCGCTGGAGCTCAGAGTGAAGACGCAAAACTCATCGGACAACAATAAATGCAACGCAAGTTCGCTCCATCCATCACTTGCTGAGATAACTAAAATGGTCAAACAAGCATAAACCACACTAACAGAGAGCTACTTTTTTTTTTGTTATATTCTAAACACACTCAGTGGCAGACTAAATAAACCGAGTCATACGTTATATTCAAGTGTCATTCCCGTTTCTCCTCGAAATCACATTCCTGAAAAAAAAAAAAAGTCATTTCAAGTTTCAGGGATTTTAGGAAAAGAAATGAGTGTATGTATCCATTTTTGAGGTAGAGCTAGGCAGACATAGAACCTACTTATTCCACCCAAGTCTAGGTGTGAGATATCATCTCAAAATGGTTTAGATCACAGTCCAGAGTTCAGTCCAAAGGTTCCGGATCCTGGACTCTACTTGACTAAACATTGAAGCACATTACTTTGTATGACTGGACACGGTTTTAGGATAAGATTTGTGAAGAAAGCACCTTCTCCTGAAGACTATGATGTCCAATTTCACCCGGCGAAGCTGATGACAGGCTCTCATTCAAGTTAACTCAGTAATACTGCGACGTGCTGATTCCAGGTTTGTAAGACAAAGACACTTCACAAATTCACAGAGTATCTGAACTGTAAAAATCACACACACACACTGAGGTATCTGAATGGGGGACGACTGCAAAGGCGTCACCTGCTAAAGCCCCGCGTGGCACTTAAGAGGGTACCTTCATTTTAAAGGTTAATTCTACCAGTCACATAATCAAGTCCTCATTAACCGCAGGCCTTTACGTTTATCTTCCAGTCTGCGTGTCATTCCATCTCATCTTAAACAACTTAAGACACCATTTTAGCACACCTGTAAAGTACAAATATATGGGGTAACATCATGACTACATAGGAAGTTTGGCAAAGGCCCTAAAAGGCAGGTGCCATTTCTTCCATCAGTGATAATTAAAAGGCACATATTTATAAAAGGCAGCTCACAGTTCTGGTCACTCACACACAGATGTTATTGCTTCGATGCCACTCGGAGTAGCAATTCCTTAAAGAAGTGATGCACAGCGTTTTGTGGCAGGTGCTGCAATAGATTGGAGACTTCTTCTTGCAGACCACACACACTCTCCTGCCAATGGTGCCTCGGTGTCTGGGGGCCACGTGGCTCATTCGCTCAACAAAGTATGCGGGCAGGTGACCTAACCCCAGAGAATCAGAGGCTTTAGCAGGCGACACGTCGGTGGACAGAGGAGGATGCGAGCCAGGGGCCGAGTTAATGTGGGAAGGGGCCGAGGTAAGAGGTACGTCGGATGAAGAGCGCTGGCCCGCTTTGGGTGGAGAGGCCGGAGGCACTGGGGCTGGAGAAGCAGGCGGGACTTTAAACGGAGAATCGAGAGTCAGTTTGAAAGGAGAGGGAGGCAACATATAATTGTGCGGAGCCGAGCGGCTCGGACCGGAACCGATCTCGGCCAGGGACAGAATGAGCTGCTCCCTGAAGCTCTTCTGCGTGAGCACAGGCCGACTCTGCAGCTTGCACATTTCTTTGTGGAGGATGAAGGCGTTCACCGTGGCTATGTCCACAAAGTGATAAAACAGAGTCTTGTACCATTTGTGGGTTTTATGAAGGACGTTGTAGTAGCCAATGAGTGCGTCTGACAAGTCAACACCCCCCATGTAGCGGTTGTAATCTTTGATACAGCCCGGAATAGGCACGTGCCTCACTGTCCACTGGCCATCTGCATTTTTCACTTTGCGCTTTGCCACGTCGTGGCCGTACGCTTTATGCATAGAGGAACACATCGTTACCTCCCGGGTGTCAAACCACCTAACGAACAACAGCTCTCCTTTTCTGATCCACTGAATTGTGCCCCTTGGCGTTTTCTCTGGCACGTTATCCCGTTTCGTTTTGGGGAAACCAGCTGCGTTTGAACGAACTGTGCCACACGCCCAGATTTTTCTCTTGAGGAGATCAAGGAATAAAGTAGGACTTGTGTAATAGTTATCTACGTAGAGCTTGTATCCTCTACCTAGAAACGGGATGTTCAGGAGTCGCATGACGGCATCGTAGCCCGCCCCCTTCCCACTGGGTTCACCTTCTCTTCCGCCATACACATAAAAGTTAAGGGTGTAGCCGCACACCGAGTCTGCCAGCACAAAAAGCTTAAACCCCCATTTTGTTGGCTTGTTTCTGATGTACTGCTTCAGCCCGATCCTTGCTTTGCTCGCCACCATTCGTTCATCTATCGAGATATGCTGGTGGGGGTGAAAGAATGTGCAGCAGGCCTCCAAAATCTGCTTGTATAGCGGCTTTATCTTGCAAAGCTTGTCATACCCAGGAGTCCCTTTTTTTTGGTCATTGGCCGCTTCAACGGCAGGATCATTCATGTGCAGGCTGCGGGAGATGGAGAGGAAGCGTCTGCAAGGCATCACAGAGGCAGGAAACGGCAGGCGAAAGAGCTCAGATCCTCTCCAGTACTCCCTCAGAGTTTTCAGTGGTACGAGACCCATATAAATGACGAGGCAGATGAAGGAGTACATATCCGCTGTTGTGACCGGGACCCACTTTTCCTTCTGGGCTTGGTGTTTTATTTTTCCATAGGCGTTGGTGTTTTTCACCAGCGTATCAATTACCGTGGCAGAGAAGAACAGCTGGAACAGCTCGAGGGGCGTGTAATGCGCTGTCCTGTTCAGCTGTGGCCCAGCGTCCCTCGCAGGTCTGAACCGTGGCGGAGGAGGCTCAACGTCTTCCTCGTCGATACCGCGCCACCTGTCTTCATCATCTGCTTCACCCCCGTTCGCTTCCACACGCTGACTTTTTTTCGCTTGCTGCTTCCCTCTCGCAGTGCTGCGAGGGCAGGCGGAGGGGTATTTTTTGGGCGTAGATGCACAGCGGCTCTTCTTTCGGAGGGGACTCCGTTCCCACTTCTTAGGTGTAGATTTCAGGGGTGACGATGCTGTTGGAGCTGATGCAGGGCAGCATCGCCTCTTTGAAGCTCTTCTCCTCCTTGGCCTTATATCCAAGTCTTCATTTGAACTGGATTCATCAGTGACGTCTTCCCTATAGATAAAGCGCACAGACACGTTAAATAGGAGGTAATGCTTCTTTTCTCTTGATAGAATTGCTACTTGCAATCTCAACCCTGCTCTTCTAGCAAGTCTGAGTGAAACAGTGAATAAAGTGGTCATTATCCTGACTAAAGTAATATTAATGCTATTCATTTAAGTGCTACTACTTCAATATTTATATTATTAAACTTGTGAGAACATAATATTAATCCCACTGGAACTGGGAGGCCTGATATTACAAGCACTGCAGTGGAGTGGCTTAAGAAAATTATATGTTGATGAAACATGGTGGTGCAGTGGTTAGCTGGCTGCCTTTCTGTATGGAGCTTTCATGTGACCTTTTATGCCACGCATTTTATTACCTTCATTTATTATTATTATTATAGTAACCAATAGATCAGGTTAAATGTGGAGTTAAAAAAAAAAGGGGGGGGGGTATTTTGTGCACAGTGCACCCACCGCCCCCTCCCCTGGACCACTTGTTTTGTAAAACCTAAGGCCGCCCCTGAGGGTCCCGCATAAAACAATAAGCTGGTGTGGATTAAACTCAGAGCTGTGGTTGAACACAACATAAAGATGCGGCACTAGTGGTGCACACAATACACTTTTATAGCGAACAACCTGCAGCGCGCAATAGGCGTGATATCCGTGTAGCCTTTGCGGGATTTCTGCAGATTTATACACCCGTGTCAATTTAAGCAAGGACAAAGGGCTGCGTGCACGGACGGGCGCAACACTACTGCTGGTTCTGCAGAGCACTTTAGTTCGCCTCTGTCTATGCCCAGCGCGTCATACATAGTGAAGGCAGGTGCAATTTTGTTGGACTGAAGCCAGCTCGGAGTTTTCGGTACTCACTTATTTGATCCTCGGGCATGCCTGCTTGGAATGTAGTCCTCGTCGAGACTGCAGTCGCTATACTCGCTCTCAGACTCCGACTCTGAGGAGCTCGGTGCCAGTTCACTGTCAGAGTCTGAAAGAAACATCGCTTTTCAGTCTTTTCCTTCTGAAGAAAGTTTTAGCTGTGAGTTCCCTTCCCCGGAGGGTCCTTCCACTCCCCATTCACCCTACTCAACACACACACACACTCATACATACACACACACACTCATATATACACACACACAAATTGTTCTCTGTACGCGGGGCCGCTGGTCCTACAGGATGTCCCACCTACTGCTTATAACGAATCAGCTCCATTGGCTCGCATAATGAAACGCTCCCGGGATTGGCTGGAGAAACTTAATGAACTGAAGGTCCCTGTGATGAGCAGGGGGGTCTAATCCTACAGTAACAACTGATGAACAGATCAGCAGCACTTTGTTTTAAATATAACTAACTTACTTTCAGTTAGTCAATGATAAAGTTGGTCAGGTTTGAAATAGTGACGTGTGGGATTAATTGAGGAATAAACACTTATCTGCAGGTGCAAGTAACTGTTGTTTTTTTGTTTTTTTTTAACACAGTACATATTAAAAAAAATATAGAAACTTCATGTTTTCAGGTTATTTTTTAAAATCCAAAAGAATTCCATATAAATCAGAGTTTTATTTCTTAAATCCACACAAACAAGCCGTGATGAAATAAAGTTACCTACCATCACGTTAAATGTCAGTTATACCAGATTTTCCTTACTGACTCGCTATCTTTGTCTCCCCCTTGTCTGTTGTCTAAAAGATAAGAGTTGGATATTCAAGAGTGAGGAAGGATTGTATTATATTGGCCCACACATTATTTTATTTGAGTGTGGTCCAGTTAATTCAGATATATCTGGATTAACTTCTGAAATCCTATTTTTAAGATAATAAACGATTTTGGATCTGGCTTCACCTCGATGATTTACTGTGCTGCTCTTGCATCAGGTTACGATCAATCATAGCGCCCTTTCCTGATGTCCACTTGATTGGGCATATATAATATTGGCTATACAAAGGTTTGATTATTGCTAATCCTTTTTTTTTTGAGAGAGAGAGAGAGAGTGACAAAAATCCTTACTAATGGCACACAGCACAAAACAAATCACAAATTGAATGCTGTGTAATTTCTAACAGCACTTTCATAGACATCATAGTGGGTGGCACTGTGGTGTAAATGTGGATTTTTATTTAATCTGTGAGACCGCACAAACCACTTTGCTGCACCACAACCGAAACCAGGCACCCCTGGTACTCCTCTCATCCCTTCAGCCGCGGGATCAGAAAGTTTATCAGCGCTGCGCAGACATCTATAGTCTCTGCTGGTAGGTTTAGCTTGCTTTTCTGTATGAGTCATTATGATTTGACTTTCTTATAAATGCAGCTCCGTGAACAAATGAAAATATGCCCATTGTTCCCGTTAACGTGATTATCATTCTAAGTGAGGCATGCTGTTGATGCTCTGTTCTGAATTAATTTATTGACCATAAGCCACACATCGAGCATCATCATTCAGAAGCCCACGTTGCTTTAATCTTGTGTGATACAATCATCATCTATCAGATATAATTTCTTTCTCGTGCTAGTGAGCGTTTGTTTATCATTTTCTTTTTTTTTCTTTTTTTTAATCACCTCACAGAGTGCAAAGCATGGTGGGTAAGTCTTTGATATGTGAATTTAGCAGTCTTACTATTATCTAAGACGGCGGATTTGTCAGCTGCGTGGGCAGGGCGACTCACACTAATATGTTTGGAAGTGCAGGGATCTCATAATCATCTCTGTTATTTGCTGTGAGCCCGGCCGGCCAGCTACAGCGTGACCTTGCTTCACCTTTCCCATTAAAACTCAAACAGTGGTGAGGAGACCGAATACACTCCCACTCTCCGCTCTTAAAACCAAGGTTCTCGAAGCAGTGTGGAAGGGGGCTGAATGAAGGAGCCCAAGTGATGAGGTTTAGAAGGTTATGGTTTTGTCTGCCTCCCTTGCAAACTTTTTAGCAACAAAAGATTTAAATCACTTTTGAGAAGGATATTTTAGTTCTTAATAGAGTAGTTTGTATTTATTTAATCAGAGGTGAGGAATTATGACCTGGAAGTTTCATGTCTGGCAAACATTTTTTGCCAATATTGTCATTACAGAGCGCACAAAAATGTGCAAGTGGTGAGTGCTTGTAAAACCTACTCGGGCTTTCTGTTTACAGCCAGAGTCATGAACAGGTCATGAATTATTCAGTCTGTCATAGCTGTGAGTTCAGATTCTGTTTAAAGGTCCCATTTTAGTCACATTTGTGCCTTCTGTGAATTTGTTTTTCATTGCACCGCGTCCCAAGATACTGCAGGTTGTGCGTCGTCATTTATTTATATCAAATACTTGGAGGTTCTGCCGTGCGGCGGGTTAGCAGGTGGTGCAATTCCTGCCAGGTGCACACACCTGCAACATAAACAAATCTAAACCAGTATGAGCAGAATTTGGATGGAAATGTCTGAAAACAAAATCGCTTACACTTCTTACGCTTACATATGATCAAGGGTAGCTTTTAATGGCTTTCAGATTATCAAGCATTTAACAAATTGGTACTTTTGGAAATTCTCATAGCAAGACGGTACACGTGATTTTCACCTTTTCTTACACATTGTGTTAGAACGTTGTTCTCAGAAATCCCAGCAGGTGATGGTTAATCAGCCAAGAGGAAGTGTGAGGAAATGAGGAAAGCTGCTCTTAGGTGTTATGCTGTCATGCTATTATTTTACTGCACCGGTAGGTCGAGTGGTTGGAGATGGGTAGTCATACAATATATAATGCATTCTATCAGTTTCCATTAGAGAGGGATAAATGCAAGTCTTGAGGCCCCAGATTCACTATATATTGTGTAATTGCTGCATGCTTCAGTAAAATGTTCCCAATTCATTGAAAATGTAAAACAGTGCTCCCTGCTGCAGAATAAGAAATGAATACAGCCACAAGCCAGGCCTCCAAATGATACATATTATAGATGTCACTCTCGTGTGCTGCTCTCTAAGCCCTGCTGACAGGAGGTGGTGTTGGTGTGTGTCTGCGTGGGAGGAGCTGGTGATGGCGATGACACGTGTCGCAAGTCTTCAGTGGGAGTCTTAGGGGCTGTTTGAGCTGCAGATACAACCTCCATTCATGTTTAATTGAGTAGTGAAGGAGAAAAGTGTTGTTCTGGTTACAGAAGTTCTGTGAGCAGAAGTCCTGTTCATTTGTTCCTTAAAGAAACATCGAGTGCAGTGCACTGCCAGGTTTACAGAAGCTAGAGATTAAACATAGTGATGCTCACAGCTTGCTGCCATACACAGCTTCAACCTGTTGAAGCGTACTGTAGCTGCAGGACCTATGCGGTTGCACTGGGTACTGCTGGGGGGACCCTTAAGCTCCTGAACATTGCCAGGTGAGGTCTTTGTGAACTGGGCTTGTACAGATGTGCAGAATTCACAGGCTGGGTCAGCGTCTCGACGGGTCATACGACATAAATTCCAGGGTCCAAGCAGAACATCGCACACATGATATGATTACTGTCATTCACTTTACATATGAGTAGTGTTAATATTGTGGTTGAACTGATGTATATGTCTCTGAATCATCCAGGAAGTTTAGATGTTGGGGAAAAAAACTTGTTTTAATACCTAAGGCACCTGTCAAGGGCAGCGCCTTCTCCCACCCAAGGGAGAACTGCTGGGGCCTTTCTGTTTAGAGTTTTCATGTTCTCCAGGTGCATGCGTGGGTTCTCTCCAGGTATGCTGGCTTCCTCCCACAGTCCAAAGATACCAGAGACATGCATGTTTGGTTAAATGGTGGGTAGGTGTGAGTGTGAGTGGTTGTCTGTCTCTCTTTGTTAACTCTATAATAGACTGGCGACCTGTCCAGGATGTACTCCGGCTTCCACCCTGTGTAAGCTGTGGCAGGCTCCAGCCTCCCCGTCACCCTGAGTTGGATAGCAGTTAAGGAGATGGACAAGCACAAGAACATGCATATCAGGTTAATTGTTAAGTGGCCACAGGCATGAATGTAGTAGTGTGGCTGTGTGTGTCTCTGTGGCCTGACATGGACTGGCAACCTGCCCAGGGTGTTTGCAGCTTCCTGCCAAAAAGGCATCTAGTGTAGGTTCCAACACTGCTCTTCTCTTCAGTAGATTCTCCTCCCCGCAGAAGTATCCATCGGTGCTTGACAAAAACAGAAACAAAAAATCGATTAAAATACGACAAAAATAAAGTCTGAGTAAAGATCAGAACCACCAGACTTTGCTGCTGCCTGTTGAAGAGCACGTTCAGAAGAGAAATGGATGGATTTACTTGGCTAATTGTGATGTTTGTGTATTGTGAAATTGTGACTGTAAGATTTAAAGAAATTAAAGCAATATTGTCACAGTGCTACTGTACATATTCACTTAGGTAAGAGGTGGTATGTTGACTGCTGACTACATCCTACCAGTAGTAATTCATTTTAAATGATGATGATGATGATGAATTGTGGCAATAGATCAGAAAATGATCATCTGGGTCATCATGGAAGACACTGAGCAAAGGCCTACAATGTATTAAGATGGGAAGATGGAAAGACTTGAGTTTCACTGGTGGTGTGGACCCTGAGAGAGCCAGACAGCAGTGTGGTTTCTTTTTTTTAAGAGTAAAAGAAAAGGAAGAAAAGAAAAGGCATCAGAGTGATTGTGCTCCCGTACTTTTCCTGAGCCCTGTGGAACAACTAAAAGCAACGTGCGTACAGGTTTTATAACGCTTTCCTCAGAGGAATTATATATTTAGGACATACTGTAATGCATATTGCATCAACGTGGAAGCCTTCCCTTATTTTCAGCTGCAGGCTTGACTGAGTTTCATGATGATCACCCCATGACAAGTCTCTAAAACTTTCATGATCGTCAAGTTGGGTGGCGTGCCTAAGAGAGAGAGATAAAGGGTTAAAAGAAATCTAGAAAGATGGCGTCAGCACAGATAAGGCGTGTTCTTCACCGCCCATCATCTCTCAGCAGCACTCACAAGTGGTGGAAGAAAACAACTCCTCTGACACAGTACAAGGCCGATGTTTACTGTGATTGCCATAAAAACTAAAGGAGAATGAATGATTCAGACTACTGTGACAAAGTCTGCAACATCTGCTGCACTCTGGGCTCCCAAGGATTTCTGCTCTCGCTGGCGCCTAGCCTTCTGCTCATCCATGCACCCATCTTTATTTTATTCTACCCTTTCTTTTTTTTTCCATTTGCTCTCCATGTATCCAAGCTAATTCTCACACATCCTACTCTCGACGCTTTCTGTGCACACTCCTCATGTGCAGCATATCTTGGTCTTCCTATTATATCAAACAAACCCCTAGTCTGTGTTCAACAAGTTAACCTCCATTTTCTTGCTGGTGGAGGTGTTGTACTTCCAAGTTTTGCTTGAATCAGTGGTTCCCATGAACTGTGATCTCATTATTCTTTAGTTTCATTACTAATCTGTTTTCAAAAGTCCAGGTCAGTCAGAACCACAAAGGAGAAGGGCCAAAAGTGCATTGGGAGGGAATCACTGTGGCTTTGTCCACTTTGTTTATAAACATACATACCACAGACGGAAGAGCTTCACTTCGTTTCTTGACTGAACTAATGGTATGATCCATATGTAGACCTGAACCTTTCCTATAATGCCTATAATGTATAAAAGCTTCCAGATCAGAAAAATTAAGCCAATGCCAAAGTGCCTTAAACCTGTATTCTATCTGAAGCCCACCAGATGGTGATGCCCGTGGTTGCCAATAGACTTGCATTCTTATAGACGTCTATGGAGGAAAGAACTTTCTGTACTGACCTCTGTAAAAACTTACCTGATCTGGTCATTTAGAATAAAAAAGGTGCGTCTAATTTGTAAATCTCTGTCATATTATGTTTCAACAAGAAGAATTATTCGTGGTGTGCTTGTTGGCTTATTGGCTTATTGGCCTATGACTTGTGATTGACAAGTTGTTAGCCATTGAGCAAGTGGTGTCTGTCAGAAACTGCTTTTTTTTTTCTTTAAACCAAGACGGCGACGGGGAAAACTGTTCTCAATGCTTCAAAACGGGATTTCAGAAACCAGTGGATGGCGCTGTGGAAACGTCCGCCTTTAATCTGTGCATACTGCAGATAGCTGGCCAATACAAACCACAATACAAACCTCTTGAAATATTTATTAATAAATAAATATCAATAAGATCAAAAACTTTGATGTTAGGCCATCTATTTTTCTGTAACAGTGACCAAACAGACACCGTTTTCTCCTGTTTGAGTACCTTTTTATAAATACAAATATGAAAAGATATCCATTTCCTGCCTTTACAGCTTTATTTTTTTATTCAAATGTTCAGCTCTGAAGAATGTGTGAATTTAACCAATTGCAACACTGAAAAAAAATTGCAGTCTTGAACTGTTTTTGCAAATCTAAATCAAATCAAACCCCTGACCCCAGCAAACTAATACAAGTAATACTAATACTAGTACAACGAATACAATAACCCTCAATGGACATTTTGTTCCAGTTTTTTTCCCAGGCAGATTTTTGGCACTGTCAGAACTCCAGACCGCCCTAACATTTCAAATACCAGCAGGCAGACCAAATTTTGCACAGTTAACCTATTCCTCGCAATTTTATCTTTTAAATGAACTAAGAATGTTCACGTTTCACCTTTAGCCACAACTACGCCAAAATCCTGGCAACTTTAACACTGATTTACATTTAGCCAGCAGGGTGCTATCAAAAGAATCACAGCAAACCAATATATCACGGAGAGGCATCCAGTTTGTGACCTCAACCTGATTATGGACTGTAATCGTTTTTTTATGAGCATGTAGTGAGTTTCTCTGTGCCTCACCGGCAAGATCAACCAGCATTTGATTCACCGTGAATACAGCAATTTGGAAAAATGTCACATTGCAGTGTGAGAGAAAGCACGATGGAAGATAGAAGCACTTCCAAAGGTAACAGCCACGGAGCTCATTAAATCTTCAAGCTGGCCACTTTTCTTATCAGTTTCCTCCTTTGAGCGAAACACCCAGGCTCAAATGGCGTTTCGGTTCACGCCTTAAACTTACCGCATTCACATCTACCAGATCTGAAGTGGTACCCTTCAACCCGCTCCCCTTCAACCTGCTCCATTTGAACTAACATAGACAGGAACATATCTCTGTGTAGAGAAGTAAATGAGGGTGATTGGGCTTGATAATGTAAACCATGGCTGCAAGCACGCCATCAGCTCTAATTGCACCCTGTGTTATATTTAGCTGTTTCTTTATGAGCTCACAGTTTAATTAATGACACCAAATGCATTTTTATATCCTTTAAAGGCTAAACAGTACAAAAATAAATGCATATTAGAATACTTGCATAATACAAGATGTGTCATTTTCCCTGTAAACAAATAGATTCTGCCTTTTTGTGTTCATTGAGTTATCATCGTTATTACTTCATGCAATGGTTATGTGACATTTTGCAAGTAGGCCTGTTCAGTGCTTACTCCCTATTTTATGTAGTGATGCATATTTAGTATTTTTCCTCTGCAATATTTCAGGACTCTATTGTTAAAGTGTCTGTGAATATCATTTTCTACTGGAGGGACTTAAAATTCATTGAACAAAGATCCGTTCACCGCAAGAGCGGTCAATGAATGCGCCGCTAACGGCTAGGATTTCAGCCCCGGGGTATCATCAGAGCATTGTGAACAATGCAGCAATCACCCATGATATAGTTATCCCAGCGAGACAGTTCTCACCAGAAAAATTACAGCACAAGTTGTTTGCCTAAATCCATAAAGGCACCTTTGTAGGATTTTTCCTGATAAGCAATCTCTCGTGGTCCTCTGAAAAAAATATTTTCTCAGGAAATAATTGGACTTCGTGTTAACGGCCCAAGACATCTTTGGACAGATAAACTGGACACTTTTGAGACTAAACATCTCCAGCCAACATTTATCCATGACCATAATATCCTCTAAACGACTTTTGTATTCCAAAAGACACACCGACACTCAAATGAATCTTTCTTTGTGTGGCTTTATGGATTGTTTTGTGTAACACTGGTTCTGTGCAAAATTGGTCATTCATAGAAGACTGAGATGTGATGTGTACACTAGGACACAGGTTTTTTTATATTCTCTTTGCGGAATCATACATTTGCCTTGAGCCTTTGTGACGGCAAACCAAAAAAAGGACAAACTTGTGCATTTTTTAACGACCGCTTTTCCCGTTGAAACGTGGATTCACTGCATAATGAGACAACTGTTGGTTACTGTGTAACTGTAACTGCTGTTATCACGGCGGATGCACTCCGAACATGGTTATTTCTATATAGCACTCATGACACAGAGGTTGGAAGAGCAAATGTGTCAAGTGACAAGTTTTTATACCTTTGCAACATCTCACTAAAACGTGTGTGTCACTTTGAATACTTTATAGACACATTCAGGTATCTGGTAGTCGTCCTGTCTGCACAACTGACTACAAGTGGGGTCATAGACAAAATCTTGGGATGGGATTACACCATCCTCAACACCTGTCAGTATGTTAATATTCCACCTATGTACCCAGTCACTACATTAATCTCAACTACGCCTGCAAATATTTTTGACATCTTTGTAGTTCACCCTGCAGTCGGTGTCTGACTGAGTTGTCTAGAACACACAATATAGCCCGTGTCATAAATTAATCAGAAACGTGTGCATAACACTATAGTTCAATCTGATTAGTCCAAATTAAAACCGATGCTCAAGCAATCGAGTGAAAGTTACAGCCTGCGATCCTTTTTGCAGAATATAAATAGAGTGCCTTTGTTTGAAGGAAACAGATGGGTCCCCTTTGGCTTGACCTCTCCAAGCCACGCAAGAAACTAGCGTGTAATGTCCGTGTGCTGCTGCTGCACACACTCTGCTGTCCTGGAGAGCGGCTGAGGTAATTGCTCCATTCGGCCCTAATTATCCAACATTGCTAAATGGATTTGTCAGTCTCTATAGCACCTAACAATCAGCCAGTGTAGAAATGTACATTTAGAGTAATGTGAGAGGCACATTACAGTGTATAATTCATGTTGCCCCAGGCATGCAAGCCACAGTGAGATGGCTCTTTCTATCTGGCAAAATGGCAAACAGCTTTGCTGCTGCTCATACTGTATGTTGCTGTTTCTGTAATGCATTCATAATTCTCTTTTGCTGCACTTGTCTTCATTTTAAAGGGATCATTTTAAGTAGTCTGTCCTTGTTATTTATGCTTCATGCATTCCCGTGTTTGACCACGCTCGCTCGCTTTCTAGCCTTTTTGCACCGCTCTGTCGTTCTCGTTAAGGTCCCCCCCCCCCCCCCCATGTTACCTTCTTGTTGTTTTCGTTGCTCAGACATGTCGACACACTTTCTGATTAGATGACAATCACAATATGAAACGCTGTCACTTGGCAGAAGAAAGGAAGCTGTGATTCTTTTAATCAAGCAGAAGGCTTGAGAAAACACAGCGGTGGATACGGGCGGGGATGTGCTCGGAAAGAATCCCTCTTTGATCCCGTTATGTTCTGGTGCTCCGACTCGCTCGGAGGTCGTCGGGGGACAGATGACAATTTCATGACCCAGTAAAGATTTGTGGTATCATCATGTGGGAAGGATATGGATGGTGCAGGGAGGAACAGTCAGCGTTTAGCAGTGGTGGCACAGATAATGCCACTACTTCAGGTAATAACACAGTGAAGGCAACATTGTGTCTTGTTTTTCAATTTTTGTATAAAATATGACAACGCATGAATGCTGTGCAGTTATATTAATCATACTAAGAGTGCACTCTGTCCTGCAGCAACCCTTCACCTAATCTGATTCTGTCAGCATGCATATGACATCTGAGATTTGAACAGATGAGATTTGAGTGCATCAATAGTGTGCTCGCTCTTTTCAGGGTTTTCATCTAGTTTCTATTGAGTTTGGGAATTCTCGTGCAGAGGGGGAGAAGGAGAGGGAACCTGATTGATTTGCAGGTTTCTTTGCTGACTGGCGAGAGACGAAGAAAGGCTTCTAAGTGCAAGGGATTGACAGAGGCAAGAGATGTGGGCTTTGAAAGGAGCAGCTTGCATTAAATTCAGTCGGCGGGAGGCTGTTGTCAGGGGTGTTATCTGGAAACAATGAAGCTAGTTTAAATGAAGCTCTGGGCTGAGTGGGGAAACCTCCTGTGATCAATAATGTGTCTGGTTGTTCTGAGCCAACCAGGCAAATTATGCCTTTCTCTTTAAATCTGGCAAACGATAGATTTAAAGAGAAAGGAACCTCATCCCCTCGCTGCCGGTCGGTGTTTGATCCTGAGATGTAGCATCAGAGTCTGAGAGGCCCGTTCTATTATGGAAAAGACAGAAAGCGGAGGCCTAACCTGGTTCAGGAAAATACCCGAGAAAAACCAGGATTAGCGCTCAGGAGGAGACATAGTGGTCCGATTAGACTAGATGCTCTTTTTTTGTGCTTTCTTTCATTTTGTCTTTCAGGACAGTTAAATGTACTCAGACACACAAACCCCTGTGAATCACTTTGTACCTCAATACTCAACTTACGCGCTTAACTCCAGGTGTTGAGAATATACAGGTAAAAAAAAGTGTACTGTTTAATAAATACATGTTTCTATAGCAAACCAAAAAAAAAAAAAAAAAAACCTTGAAAATTGGTTGAAAATTGGTTGATGATTTTTTGATTGCGGACCTCCTGTGCACAGTGTACTGACACTTCCAGCGCGTTTGGGCACGAGCTTTGCGATCGCACAGTTGTGTCATAAGGTCTTTCTAAGGTTATGTAACTGCTGTACCAACAGTGGCAAGTTTACATATTAGTCAAGTACAAATGCCCACACAATCAAGATTATGGCGAGTTCATCTATGCCTCCAGCCTCGCTTCCATCTCCGCCTGTCTGACAGTCTCCATCAGCAAGTAGCTTATCTGTCTCTCACATCCCACTGCTATTCCCTAGATGTGTGTGTGTGTGTGTGTGTGTGTGTGTGTGTCTTTCTGCTTCCCTCCCTCTCCCTCACTTACTCTCTGGTATGGTAAACTAACATGTGAATTATTAAGCAGTTATCAAAGATGAAATGTTATAGCCTTAGATAGCCTTAAAGCTGAGAGTTTTCCACACCGTGTTTTTGCATATGGATCATAATGAATGCCTTGTTTTGCTTTTTTTTTCTGTCTACTGAAACACTAGAGGGCTTTAAATTTGAAATGGACACAGGAAGTGTTGAGTTTGTATAAACAGTGTAATGCACTAATGAATTAGCAGGGTGGGAGTAGATCAAAAATGCTAAATTAAGTCCAATTATTCATCAGAGAGAATTTTAAAAGGATAGTTACCAACAAGTTGAGGAAAATTGAGGTCAGTTAAAATCTCTCTCTCTCTCTGAGAGAGAATTTCTGCCACGATCAGTCACCCAGTTTTATTTAGCATCGCTAACCCAAGTGCTAACAGCCACAGTACAAGAAAGAGGTACAAGAAAGCTGTAGCTCTGGCCTGAACTGCTTGTTTTTTTTTTTGCTAAACACACTGAGACACAGAAAAAGAAAGAAAGGAGCAGGAGGGGGAGTGGGTCCCTCAAGAGTTTTACTGTTATCCTCTGATGCTTCACCCTTATTACCTACTTTCTTCCACCTCCCACAACCAGAGGCTGAAACCGTTGTTTCGCTCCAGGTTTTTGTTGTACAACACTCGATGGTGAAGTGTTCATATCTGAGCAGTCCTGTGTGTTCTCATAATATCTGACCCGGGGCTTTCTTTGTGGGAGACCATGTTACAACTCGCAGGAAAAAAAAAAAAAAAAAGAATTTAGCTGTGTTACTTTTCCATGCCAGGAGGTAAAGGGATTTAGCTCTGGAGCGGTACTGCTACTTTTAGGTTTTTCTTATTTTCTTGTTGTCTAAAGCTCGTATCCTCCCGCAGTGCAGCGTGTGGTCACTTCTACACACTAATATATGCGCGCAAACACAAAACCGTGTGCTGAAATGCCTCATTCCTATTTATGCGGCCGTGCTGCTGTCAAGGCGCAGACACTTTTTCCCTCTGCCACCTGCTTTCCTAAATCTGCCGCTTTCATCGCTCACCGTGCTAGGCTACATACGCGCACATAATGGCACACGCAGTAAACACTCTGATAAACGCAGCCTTCCTTGTGCGTAGCGTGATGTTTGCCTCTGCAGCAGGAGCCGGAGCACATCTGAAAGCCTTCTCACCAGTCCTGCCTCCTCCCTGCTTCTGCGCTCCTCGGTGGCTATATAAGATATTTATAAGCATTTTGATAGTTGTCTTCCACTCTCTGTCATCCGAGGTGAATGCTGTCATGTTGGATTACTCTATAAACTATGCCGCTGCTCTCCTGCTATTCACCGAAGGCACCAGCACACTGGAACACTTCTGTTTAGACCCACAAAGGGTTTGTTTTGAATTATTAATTGCATTCATGTCATTAACCGGCTCACGTGGCCTCCCTAGAACAGGACCCCTAACTTGACTTGGAATGGAAACAGCAAGGCACTGATTAGATTCTCAGCATACGAAGCTCAAACCCTCTGCTGTACTTTTATGGCACCTTTCAAAAGCTCAGCTAACAGCATCGGCGTGTATGTTGCTGTCCTTTTTTTTCCCCTCCTGTTGTGCAAGAGAATGCTATTCAGAATATGTAACATATGCAACCACATTTATGCAGCGCAGAGATTTACACAATGGTCTTAATTCATCCTCTCCAAGTTCAGTTTCAGACAGTTCATCTGCAGCCATATATAGCATCCCTGCTTACAATGCTGCATAGCTGTATCCATAGCAACCTGCATCCAAGTTTACATTGCTGCAGTGTTCCAGTGTCTGTTACTACATTTACACTTTTAGTCATTTTGCGGATGCCTTTGTGCAAACTTTAGCATCCGTGTCGCTGCTGAAGTGGAAACAATGCTGGTGAATTCAAAGTGCACGCAGACATTAAGATGAGATTGCGAAGCTCCACGGCCGCGCACATTCTCCGTAAAATACACTTTGATTTTTTTTGACGGTCAGAAACGAGCAGATACTGAAGCACAAAGTTCAACACACAAGATAAGAGGCCGCATCGTCAAACGCAGCAGGTTAATTAACACTGTCATTTTTTAAAGAAATTGTGTGCTGGAAAGAAAACTGAATGAGCGGTTAACACTAAATTTGCTGTAAAGTGGTAATCTGCTAGAGAAGGAAGGAACATAAAAACCTGGGGTTTTCACATAGTTTTGTCCTTTTTGTCTCTGCCTCCTGTTTATGGGCCCGGTTTCAGTCGTGAAAAGTAAAAAATATTTAAAATGGACAGGAACTGGCAGCGACTTATTTATATAGTGTCCGCATGCTTTACGATTTAGTTCTCGACTGCCTTTACCAATTGTACCGAAACTGGAAGAGAGCAAATTTAGTCCTGAATTTTGGCTTGCCATGCCATGCCGTGCCATGCCAAAAGCCTGGCTCAGCATTCAGTTCAATATCCCCCATGAAACTGATTGGCAAACACAGCGCTCTGGGCTTGAGTACTACACTCTGCATTTGGAAATTGGACTTTGTCACACACAGACCCTCAGACAGTTCAGATTGGCAGTCACATCTCCTCCACTCTAGTGCTCAGCGCTCGAGTTCCCCAGGGTTGTGTGCTCACCCCCCCCCCCCCCTTTCACCCTGTACACCAATGACTGCATCCCCATATGCTGAGAGGACTCTGCTGTGAATTTTGCAGACGACGCCACTGTCACTAGCAGGATTACAATGAGGAGAGTTCATAATGGACAGAGAGCAGCTTAATCCTGAACATCAATAAAAGCAAGAAGCTGATTGTTTTGTTTTGCTTCTTTTTTTTTCTTTTAAGTTGACCTGAGGTGGAGCAGGTGAACAATTTGTGTTAATCATTATCACGGAGGGTCATGCTCATGGTCATCGTCACACCTCTCCACCGTGGTAAAGAAAGCAGAGAGAAGCATGCAGAGCCCAAAGGATACTAAATTACAAACCCCACCCCAGCCTCAACCTGTTCGCCCTAATGCCGTCTCCTCCCACATCACCAGATTTGAAAGTATTTTCCTCCATCAGGAGATTATTGAATTCACCGCCCACACTTCACTACAAATAATAGCTTTATTTTTATGACCTAATTAGTTATTTAATAATTTTATTTTTTCTTTGTTGTTTTTGTGAGTAGCATAAATGGACTGCGTGCGATCTTTCATTGCACAGTCTCGGGTTAAAAGGAATATTGCATCTTGAGTCTGAGCAGCTGATTGTGCAGTTCATTAATGCGGTCGCTCACATACAAACGCAACCGCGTGCATTAAGCATGCGGCTTTTTTTTTTCTGTTCCTCTGAGTCTCTCAGACAGACACACACACTTATACATGCACACCCCATTGGTGCACATACAAAATGGGTTTTGCCTGTGACAATAAGAGATGAATGGAGAAGTGCTCAAAGTAAATGAGGTGATTTCCATGATGAAATAGAGCAATAAAAAGACAGAGGACAGATCACTTTTCCTCTCCCCTTCTTTCTCCCCGTCTCTTCTCCGCTTTGTTGGCCGCCCATTCATCATGACATCACAGTGATGGAGACCGCACACAGACACACACACACGCACACAGAGTAGATGAAGTGTGAATGGACTGCTGAATGAAATCACCCAGGGAAAAGCAGGTTGACGTTTTATGCTGAAAACTGCCTGATACTGTATCCCACCTGCACAGGACCTTGAAGTGGAGAGGTGATGTCACTGTTGAGTGTTCAGCAACAACCCTGTGTGCCGTGTGTGGGTAAGAGTGGGCTCTGAACTCCCCAGGATTGAAATCAGTCTGCCAGGAATTATTTTGTGGACAAGGGCAGGTGCAAGGGCAAAGGCAGAGGCATTAATGTGAATTTACAATACCAGCATAAAAGTATTTTGCCCTTCGATGTGAGAGGCAGAAGACCTTTGTGTGAGTGGGCTGATCACTATGAACAACACTTAGGTCTAAGATATCTTTATGACTGCTGGCTGTGAAATACTGCTTCACAAAACTTAGATAGTAGAAAATGGCTGCAGTTGATGGACTTCAGACGATAACTGATGTTGCTTTCTTATTTTTTTTTTTGCCAACATCGGGCCTTACTCTGGAGCCATCCCACTGTCAGACCAAATCTGCCATTTGTCACGCTAGTTATATTTCTATTAAATGCAAAGATGTGCTTATTTCTCGAATCCAAATAATAATCCCTTTTAACTGTGGGGACTGTCCCATAATTTATATGTCACCAGGCTTGAGCCAAAATTTCTTCTTCGACATCCCAAAAAACATCCTAAGATGGTAAATCAAATTTGCTGCTTTTATTTCAACGCTAAAATGACTGATTAGTTAATTAGTGTCAGATAAGTCAGTCATAATTTGTCTTAACCAGCAGAGATGACTCATTCACTGGTTCTCTGCTCGTTAAATGGAATGATTTGCTTTTTGTTTCTTTGTTTGCTTGCTTGCTTTATGTCATTGGGAATTGAGCCACTTTGTGCCATCGATCAGACAAAACAAGCAATTTCAAAACATTATCTTGTAGTCTGGGGGGCTTTGAACACAGTGGGCACGTTTGGCATAAGTGGCTCAAGTTATAAGAAAATTAATACTGGCTTAAAACTTACTTTATTTATTGCCTCCAGGGGACTGCCCATACTGATTGTGATTAGCTTACTTAGCTTGGCTTATTGAAAGCACATATAATGCTGACAATCTCACATTGAAGCTCTGCAGGAGAATTGAGTTGAATTTACTTTCTTTCCATGAACAAACTCTTTCTGCAAGCGGGTCCTGTCACTCAGCAGCAATCGCCACAGACCACAATCTTAGTTCAGAATGGGAACCATGATGTTCATTTCAGTGGTCATGTTGATATAAAACTATATGTATCTCAACAATGATAACGAGTGTCGTGAACCTCAGCTGTCTGTGTGTGTGAGATTCCGGACACTGGGCCTCGTTTCTAGTCTTGGTTTGTTTGTTTTGAGTATAAATCAGAGGCACCACTAGACCCTCTGCCCCCACCCCAGTCAGCTTGAAGAGGTCCTTATTACTACTACTGAATGGAGGGGCCACTGCAACCTTTTGTCAGTAAATGCAGCTGTTTACCCGTGTTGCCAGGAAACGAGTTTGGCACCCAGATTAATGCGTTCAGGAAAAAAACAGAACAGTGTACGATCAGGCTGCTCCACATGATTACAACTAACGGGAGCATAGCCTCCCATGTGGGCCTCAAATAACTCAAACATCAGTGCCCTGTGGACCACCCTACCAGGGAAAACATATTCTTTGCATTAAATATTCATAATTTTACCCCCCGTTGCCTCGCAAACAATGCAAAAAATGCCTGTGATGATTTGGATTTCCAGCGGTGACACAGATCCCCCCTCTGACTGCATATGGAGTGTATTGCAGTTCACCTGAAATCTGTCTCTAACCACCTCATTTACATTGAAATTTCAAAGCAAAAACACTTTGTGGCACTTCCAGTAGTTTTAGCAACTCTACAAATATTGGCTTTTAATGCATATTTGTAAATTGGTGCGGTTTTTACTGGCGAATGCATCCAAGTAGCAGGACTTGAAAGTGAGGAATTGTGTGAATTATGTGGAGAAAAAATATTACTTATGGGAATACCAGAGACTTTAGTCATTCGCACTGAAAGCCTTTTCTGCCAAGCAGCACCGGCTGTGATTAGAAGAGCCTGGAAGGTTCGTGGTGATGGATGTCAGAACGCCATCCCGTTCTTTTCCTGATCAAGCACAACTTGGCGAGGAGGTGCTTGAGTCATGTGGAAAGTTTTTTAATTTAACAGCTTGTGTTTTACCTGGAAGTTATTTTCCCCAAAGGGATCATTAATATGAATTTTTAACAACAGAGTGATGCGAGTCCCTTCTTTCCAGCTGCGCTGCATGACGAACATCAAATTCAGCCTATAGTGTTCCTCCTGGTCTCTGGGAGGACTGCTCAAGTTCTTAGATCAAACCGAATTGAATTGAGAGCATCATCGTTCAGTTTCAGAAATAAGAAACATGAAATCTGTCGAGACAGGGGACGTAAACTATTATAAATGATTTAATGGGCGCAGAGCAGCAAAAAAGATGGAAAGATGGCATCAGAGGATGAGTGTAAGTGAATTGCGTGGATTGATGAGGGGAAAGTGGTTGGAAGAGATTCACAAATTACAACTTTGGAAAAAAATGCAATTCAACGAGGAAAGCATCTCCACCACTTCCTTTAAACAGCATGTAGATCACTAAGACATCCAAAATTGTAAGAGCACACACAGTAATATGTAAAAGTCTTGAGCCCCTCATATCTTCATATTTTTCTTCCAAGGAAGACTTTCTTGTAATTCTTTAAAGTGGATTTGAGTAATAGTTCTCCAGAGATTTGCTGCTGTTTTACCCTTTTTCTTTTTTTAGGCTACTTATGCCACATTTCCACTAGTGCCTACTCAGCCCGGCTCAACTCAACTCGGCCCGGTTTGTAGGCTTTTCCAATAGGTCTTGGTACCAGGCACTATTTTAGTACCCACACAGTAGTTTTGCAGCAAGAGAGCCATCTGAAATGCACAGCGTACATATTTTAATACTTATTAATGATAACTTCATTCATTAAAACACTGTACAGTGGACTTGTGCATTATGATGGTAGTAAACTGGCAGTAGCTGCCGTTAGCTTGCCTCTACCTCATCCATTGTTGTGTTGTGTTTCGAGTTGCATACAAATTACGTCAAGAGACTAATGCCTGCGTTGCAATATCGACTCCACCCACATTGATGCGGCACTCAATTGTAATGGAAACTAGACAAGACCGTGGCGAGTCGAGTTGAGTCGATGTGTGAAATCATCATCATCAGTATGTACAGAGGAGGTTGGGAAAGAGGTACAACAGTGAGTGTCTACAGCCATCTGCAAGACACGGTGGAGGCGCTATCATGGTGCGGGCTGCATTTCAGCAAGTGGTGTTTCGGGGATCCTGTCATAACTGATGGAATTATGAACTGAGAGAAAAGTACGATCAGATTTTGATCCACCATCTGGAAAATATCTGATTGGCAGTGGCTACATTTTCACCGTGACAAATATCCCGAATATGCTGCCAGTGCAGCAAAAGCATATCTGGATAGAAGTCACACAGCTGAACACTGTCAGTTATGGATTGGCCTCATACCAAATATTGACTTTCACGTTTGTTAGAATTTGTTTTTGCCTTATATACTGTATTTCCACATCTGTTTGCACATATTTCAATAGATCGCTGCACTATTTCCCATTTTTCCAAGCAAAATAGGAAGTGATCAGGGGTGACTCAAGACTTTTGCATAGCAACGTATGTGGTGTAAAGAAATGCGCTCCAAATGCGAACGTGAACTGGATGACATGAGCTTGTTCTGACAGAGCACAAACCTGCAGCGGGAGGTGGGGCACAGTTTTTATATGTTTACATGGCAGCCATATTATTTACCAAGATAACTCCCGAACGTGTTTGCTGGATCCATTTCCTAAGATGCAAAATGAAAACCTAGCGTTGCACGACAGAATGGATCTTGCATTCTGAATCTTGAAGTTTCAGAGGGACACAAAACCCCCTAAATTAATCTGCTACTAAATAGTAAAAAAGTTGCGACCTGTTTTCTACAACTTTCCACATGACTGATGCACTTCTGCATTTGCAGCATGCTCATTTCATGGGAATTGCAGTTTGATTTATGTATTTATTTTTTAATGCCGATCATAGTTTAACAGAATGTTCTAGGTTCAAACCTTCTGGTCACCTTTGTGTGGGGTTTGTGTTCCTCCTGTACCTGTGTGTGTAAAACTGTAAAGAGTCAATTGTGCTTCTGCAGGCTTCTCCCACGCGCTCTGTCCACACATTGACAGAACTTCCTTCCCTTTAATATTGAAAGAGTTGTCACCTCCTATCATTAATCTCTGTCTGCCCTCCTGAGCTCGGTGCCCTTGTCAAAAGATCTCACGCATGCAAAGGCACACTCGCGCGCACACACAAAGACACACGTGCACCACTTCATACACTTCCTCAAACCTCTCTTGCTCACAGGTAAGGTCCTACAATGTACAACTTCTGAAACATGAAAAATAGATGAGTGTGAAATGGCTGACCTAGTGCTCGGCTGAGTGTATCCTCCCTGTGTTTCCCTGCCCTGCCCAGAGACAACCTCTCCCATCGGGGCTGACAAGAGTTCGCTGCTGGGGCTGAGGACAGAGGACAGGAAAGGACAGAATCAAGTAAAAGTACAGAGTTTTCAGCTAGTGAGTAAGAAAAACAAGAGCTGCAGAGCAACAGCAGGGGTGGCACTAACTTTAGTACTTCACAACACTGAAAAGAATATCATTTAACTGCTTGAGTATCTTAGTCTGTGCTGGATGCTGGATGTCTCTTCTGACCGCTCTGATTCTCCGATGCCTGCTGGATCTCCTCCGGTGCTTCAAAATGCCTTCACGGACTTCACATTCCTCAGATTCGTGAGGACGTTCTCAGTTGAGCTCCACGGTGACAGTCTGACCCCAGGAGACAAGTTCATTATAAAAAGAAAACTCACCTTCAAGTTTTTTTTTACCTCCTGTACTGAAAAACAGCTGTTTGGTCTCTTGATTATTGCCACAAACCCAACTTTCATCACCAATGATCATCTGTAGCATTTAATTTGGGTTAAACACATTTAAATTTGAGATCTATGGCGATATTGCAATTGTGCACATGCAATCTACTGAACTTTATAATGAAAACTTCAACGGCGCCTAAAGACTGTTCAAAGTTAGAGAATTCCAACTGCACCTAATGCTCGGTACGATAATGTCACCTCTAAAAAAAAAATGCCATGTTCCTTCTCGCTCTCATGTTTTCTTACAGTCACGGCAGCAGCAACAGTCCTGCTGTTTTCCTTGTACACAGTAAATGATAGCTGACCGTATAAAGCATGTCACCACCGATTGAGAGCAAATTTGTTTCCAGACACACATGCAGCATGCGTCTCTGCCGCCAACACTGGCATTTAATTGCACTTGATATTTAAGCGCTGGAGCAGATCACATTACAAGTGGCTCTTCCTCCTCCTGTGCTGGCGGCATATTCCATTATACGCTCCTCATTTCCCTAGTTGCCCTTCAGATTGTGTTGAATGTCAGCTGCTCGGGGCATCAGCATTCTGTATCAATTATAAGTTTTGAGTTGGCTACAGTGAATCGGGAGCTGATAGCATCACGGCAGATTGGGTTGGGAAGGAGGGCAAGCTCACAGGTGGGTGAGCGAAGACAGACTGCACTCACCCCAGGATAAACTAGAACAGATACCGGAGACGTGGGGAGAGACATTAATGAGAAATTTAGTGCAGAAAATAGAAGGGGTTGTTACTGTATGCTGAAATAAGTTGCAATATTGTTATTCAATTCTAGATATCGTATATCAAGCGCATAATTGGCGCTGTAGCCCATCACCTAGCTCTCTAGTAGGCTAGTTGATATCACTGCTTAGTTTTTATTAATAGATAAACGTTTGTATATCAGTTCACGTCTTGTGTATGAATATTCGTTTGCCCCATCAAGTGTAATGTTTGTCTCTCCAAGGACACAGTAACACAGTAACCAGAGGAAAAATCTTTACACAGGAAAATAAACTTGTATAAAAAGAATACAGCAAATACAGCATGTGAGATGTGACAGGTGCAAAACTGTGAAAAATAGAGTTGTGTGAGTGTCTGCATCTGTGAAGCATATTCACAAACACGGGTCACCAGTGGGTTTCGAAGCACCAACTGCACGGGACTGATTGTGATGCATCTTTTGCTGTACGGTGCTGGAAGTGGGCCGTGTTGCAGCTGGCGGATCGGATGACGGACACGGATGTTGTCAGAAACAGATTTTGCGTCTCCTGCATGGATGATGTATTACAAAAAGTTGGTTGTCAGCATCTTGTCTTAAAGGAAGACCTGCAGTGTACAGGCTGAAAATACATGTTTGATTGAGCTGTCATGAGGACAGCAGCTCCTCTTATTTGCTCAGTTTGTTGTTGGTGATCCAGTCACAGCTGTTGCAGTCAAGATGTTTGTGTTAAAGCAGGCAGATTTTAGGAAGATGTTTTCAAACTTTAATTTTTTTTTTTTAATTGAAAGGCGTAGACAGTATAAACGATTGTCATAGTTACCATGATGTCACCAACTGGTTTCTGAAGTCACGTTTTGAAAGCGTTTAAAACAAACAAAGAAGGGTGGGTCTGACAGTGAAGCTGCATGCTCATTGGCTAATGACTTGTGATTGACAATTATTTAGCCAATGAGCGTGCAGCGATAGACCACAGATGATCCTCCACTTTGAAACATAGTATGACCAAGATTTACAAAACAGACTTCATTATTTATTCACTAAGACCCAAAATAAGTGACTGAGACAACGGACTTAGCAGGAAAGTGTTTATAAACAAGGTCGAGTCAGAAACCCTTTTTTCTCATAGAGAAACTGCATTAGACAGAATGCGGCTTTAAGGCACTTTGGCATAATTTGTCTGAAGCTACATCTAGGGTCAAAGGATATATTTTTATGCATGGACAATTTTGTCCACGCATAAAGGGTCAGTAAAGTCAAAGGCAATGCAACCCCCTTAAACATACGTTGGTTCTGAGCACATTAGATTTAACCAGCTGGGAAAATGATGTCAATATGAAGAGAGAGGGGCCAACATGGCTTAGCTAAAACTGTCAGTTAGTGAATTAGTGATGACATGAATTTAATAAGAACCCACATATTAAAATTCAAAAGTTATTTAGATGTATCCACTGTGTTTTCTGTATAAACTGCTTCACTTGATGTCAGCATCCATTTTTGTATAGGATGTAGTATTTTTAACCAGGCGATGATCAAAGATTGTTTATAAAACATCAGCATTTCGGCTGCTACTATGTTTAAATTTAGTTGAACCATCTAAAATCCAGTGAGCTATATAAAAAAACAACATCCACTGTACAGTTAATATGAAAGGGAATTTTAACTATAAATACCAAAAACATTTTCTGTACCAGACTGTAAACATGGTTGTGTTGGTTTCTGGTGAAAATGAGTATTTTGATTCAGATTTGGGGGTTACGTGCTGGACATACAGGCTATGAAGTTTCAGACAAGTATAGTGATAGAAACACATGTTCACGCGCCCTGAGGGATGTGTGTGCGCTCGAACACCGAGTGGTATATCTGGAGGATTTGACCTCTCCTCCTCTTCCTCTGTCCTCCAGCTGCTCTCTGCTGTCAGGTGGAACCAGAGGGGCTGGCCTTAATTATGGGGAAGAGGTTGAATGTGACACTGATGCAGGACGTGGCGATAGCGTCTCCGGGGCCAGGGCCGAACAGGACATGCCTCACTCCCTGCTGCCACATCCTGAGACAATGAGAGCTATTGCAGGCCATCTGCTGCCATTGCCCCTCCCAACAATCCTGAGCACATGGACAAGTAGTCTTGTGTGCGCACGAGTGTGAAAGCTGCTTCTTCCAGCCTTCTCCTCTGTTGCTCTACCGTCACTTTAATATTTCTCCCGCTGGGGCCCCATGCTGACACACCTACCTTTCAGGAAAATGGGACACAGCAGCAGCGGGGAATGCAAAAACATTTACAAACTCAATTAAAATTGTAGCAGACTGTGAAGAATCCCTATGAAAATAAAGGTCTCGATTTACTAAACATATTTGTTGTACTTGGGGGTGGGGGTGGGGGTGGGGGGGTTCAGTCATGGCGTGATTGTTGTCTGTTTAATGCAGTGACTCAAATCTTCAGGCTCCCATCACATTTGAGGAGCGCTGGGTGAATGTAGCAGCATGACAGCGTGGCGGTTAACATGGTTACCGCGCAGCAAGAAGGTCCCGGGTTTGAATCCACCATCTGCCCGGGATCTTTCTGTGTGGAGCGTGCAGGTTTTCTCCAGGTACTCCGGCTTCCTCCCACAGTCCAAATACGTGCAGCTAGCGGGGTTGGGTTAACTTGTGATTCTAAATTGCCCATAGGTGTGAATATGAGTGTGAATGGTTGTCTGCCTCTCTGTGTTAGCCCTGTGACAGGCCAGGGTGCACCCTGCCTTTCGCCCTGTGGCACCTGAGATAGGCTCCAGCCTATGAGGATAAATGGAAGACTATGGATAGCTGAATCCATTTTTTTAATTAAAATTCTTTCTGCAAATAACAAATTAAAATATACTTGTTATAAACTCTTATTCTGTCCACATCTTGATTCAATTATGTACAATTTCATGCTAAGAAGGAAAGAGCCTAATCGTCGAAGCAAAATATTCACTTTCCGAGCTTGTGTTTTTCCCCCGAGGCTCATTTTTTTAGTGGCTTTGCTGGCATCCCACAGGCAGGAAGTAAAAAAAATCTTTTATTTTGTGTTGAACAGCAGCAGGGACAGAACCGCATTAAAACAAACCATAATTAAACACTTATTAACATGCTCGGCTTGTTCATGAAGTATTTACATGTCAAGAACACAAAGAGCTACAGCAGTGAGTTTGTGGTGATTTAACGTCCAATATTCAGTCTCCCTTCAGCCCTGTTGTGTTGTCCACCAGAAGAATCCCTATGAAACATATCTGGCAGCTAAAAGCTCCACTCTCTTCATCAGCTACTCTCCACCTCCACCAAGAAAGACTCTTGCAGTATTGTGATGGTTTCATAAGTCTGTCGATACAAGTGATCGCACACAACATTTTGATGAGTTAGCATCAAATATTAATATCTTATGTTTATATTTATCACAGTGCAGTGGAATGCACTTGCTCATATAACTTAAAATAACATAATTTAGGGATTTTCCAACCTCTGTTAGGTTAAATTATTGATCATTCATACTAACAGAGAATCAACAGCATCAACTTTGAACATAAGGCAGCTGGATTTAAGTTTGTTTGCTTACTGGTTGGAGTCACGGACTAGATTTTTTTCAGTCGGACCCACCGCTGCTGTACGTTCAGCTGCTGTGTCAGGACACACACACAGGGTGGCGTAAGGTCATAGTAGGCCTATCAGCAGGTCTGGCAGCCTTTCCAGAGGGGATGGAGCAGGTTCAAGGAGGGACACAGCCATGTGATCATGTGATGCAAAACAAAGGTTGACAGGAAACAGCTCATGGTGGTCCCAGATCCATCGTTACACTTGTAACTGTTGCTTTATTTAACCACAAAGGAGAAACTGTGGAATGATACGCATCTATTTGACTTTTAACTTGTTTAGAAGGAATGGCAAGACTAAAGATGGACATTTTATTGTCAAGCCAGTGGGGAAAAAACATTGCACAGAAAATACCAGTATGGTTTCTAACTTCTGACTGGGACAGCAGCCTACAGCTTGCCCCCGATTTCCCCCCAATGCACGGACTCTGATTGCGATCAGAGGTACAAATACACCAGATCAGAAGCAGAGCACAGGGCCCGTTTAAGCTCGCAGAGGAGTTCAATTATGAAGCTGGCATACGGCAACAAATAAAGCACGCACACAGCCACGCTGTAACAACAAATGATTTTCTGTATACTTCCGGTTTGCAGCTGTTTTTGTGCGGGCGGTACGTGTCTCTCCTTTGATTAAGCTAACATGTTTTTAACATGGTGAGCCTGCCGCTGCCAATTACCTGTAATATTCTGGTATACTTTTATAGAAGGAGTGCAGTGAATGCGCAGCCTGACAACATGAAAATAAGCTCTAATGAGCACCGTTCGTTTTCTGCTGAAGAGATATTTAAATGTGAGCTGCGGGGCGAGACATTTTTGTTTCAGCGAGTGTTAACTTTATCCGTCGCAAAAATGGTCCATTCTGCTTTCACTGTGAGTACTGTAGGGGCGCTGGTTCTCATGGTGTGCACATAGTTTTTATTTATAGTAGTATTTTGTTACACATATGCACACATGCCCTGCCTCTGAGGGGTGGTTAGGGTTATTTCCACCCCAGCTACAATAAATCCTACTTTATAGACAAGTTTAATTCTATTTAAGCATGAATCTCACAAGAAGTTAAGCAAAGTAAAAAATGTCATTAAATACATCAGCAGTCAGCAGCTTGTGTGAACGTGTGTGTGTGTGTGCAGCTTGTTGTTGGGTGTGCTGCGCTGTCCTCCCAAATTCTGTTGTAATTCAAACTGTCAGCTAGACGACTGTGAGGGGACGTAGCCTCTTCTTACATATGGTTAACGTCCTGTTTGTCACTTTTATGGGGAAAAGTTTTGGGCCATTCTGGCGGAAAGTTGCTCTGTGAGGCGTTGTTTGCATTTTTTTTTTTTTTGGTAACATTACCTTCTCACTAAAGTGTGTACTTCCACATCTGTCATGCACTCTACATAAAACGACAGATATGTAACATCACTCGCTGATTCATAGACTCCCCTTTGAGACCTCAAGGTGAGCATTTTAATCACCACCATCTTGGTTTTGAGACTAGATGCCTCAAGCCTGGCGTGGACTTTTCAGACAGTTAAAGCATGCCCAGCCTGAAGGCACTTCTTCACTGGCTTCAGCTTTCAGGCTCGGAGGCTGCGTCCATCTTTTATGCAGTCTGTTGATCAGAGCAGGTGGAGTTTTTTTTTTTTTTGTGGGAGTTTTTGTTTCTCTCCCCTTCAGAAAGCGTGAGGAAAATGATTATGGATGTAAAAGCTGCTCTCGCTTCTGCTTTTTTACAGTTAGAACTGGCGTGAAACTCGTCCGTTTGGGTCGTGCACTGCGCTGGAAAACATTCTCCGCTTTGACGCAGAGTCAGAGCTATAAGCCTTTCTCCATTACAGCTCCATTACAACTCTTGCTAACGCAAACAACAGCTACAGAGTGCGGTTTGGAAGAAAAAAATTATAATGCCGTCTTTCTCGAAAATGAATGTTTTTATTTTTCCAAGCAGCAAATCAGCAGTCTCACCTCACAGCTCTACTGATCAGTCCAGCAGCGTGCTGCCTAATACAAAGTGTTTTTCAGTGTGAGTCACTGTCACTAGATTTAGAAAAACTTAAAGTGTGAACACCTTTACGATAAATGAATTCTTTCCCTTCTTGCTGGCACCTCCCACATAGTTCAAATTGACTTGTAAGTAACATCAACTAATCACACGAGTAATTATTCAGCACCCACCGCCACTATCATCAAATTAAAAGTGAACTCAAGATTAAAACTAATATCAAAATAAACTTCATTTAATATCTGCATTTACTTGCACTTACGTTAACGAGTGTTAACGTAGCAGCGTTGGCTCCAGGTAGCAGCAGCCCCTGGATGAGAATAACAATGAGGCTAATTAAGCTCTCCCACATGGCATTGTCAAATATTTATGCCCCAATATCAGCTCGCCTGTCAAATGATTACTGCCTGTCATTGGTGAAAGCACAACAAGTGCAGTGTTTTATCTTTGGTGTCTCACAGTCTCCCTTTTGTTCCTGCATCTTTTTTTGTCTCAGTATTTTTTCCTCGTCTAGGTTTTTATCTATATTTTCACCTCCTCTGCTCTTGTTCTTGCGTGAATCTGTGCTTTTATCCCTTTTTGGATGCATCATTCTTTCTGCCTACATCTTTGTTTTCATTTTTCATAAAGTGAAGTAACTCAAAAAGACTTTTTGTTGATTTACCATCATAACCAACAGCGCTCCAAACCAAGAGCTCCACTCTTCCTTACTTTGGCTTTCTGTTGCTTTGTTTTTCTGTCAGCTATGAGGGGAATAGCAGCAGCATGCAGTGACTTTTATGGAAAGCCAAGCAGACACATTGACCATGCTTTATATATGCTGCACTCTTTGTGTACATCTTCACCTTTCTGCACTCGATCCTGGCTGACTAATTGTAAACTATCATTACTTCTATTACTACTATTACTTACTAGTTATCATCAAAATATTTACATTAGCTGGCAATGAGGAGTTCTGAAGGAATTTCTTTTAAGTAGCAATGCCACACTATCAACATACCTCACGGCATAGTAACTATGTGTTACTGGCAAATTTTTACTTAAAGTACCGAATGTAAAAGAACTTATTCTGCAGGAAAAAAATGTTCTCTGTATTTTATTACACTGGACATGGAAGGAACTAATGTCCCCTCTCCATCATCAAGGCTTCCCTTCCAAAAGGAATTCTTAAAAAACATTCTTCACTCTACACTCAACATCGCACAGGTTGACCAAGGGGATCAGTAAGAGAAAATGCATCTATCAATATTGCAAATCACACAGTCATTTGCTTGTTTACTTGCTAATGTTACACGTATCTGTGTATGTGTGGAATAACATGCAGATTGTAACTGATCTCAGAGCAGTGAAAGCACATGTGCAAGTAACCAGAAAAAAAGCTGCTGGCCTCTCAGCTTGCCCAGCACCAGGCTGTGTTAACAGGACATGGACATGCACATCTGCAGCCACGAGATGGCGTTTATTGGATGGATACAAGAGCAATGAGAGATCCTTTATGAGAGAGAAGACTGTTTAAAATGTAGGGAGAGAGAGTGCTTTCTCTTTAGTATGCTATAAGCAATGTCTTTTTTTTAAAGATTTTACTGGGCAAGCACTGCACGCCTTGCTTGCCCTGATGGAACAGCACTGGTGAATAGTGATTAGATCAAGGGCTGTAGAAATCAAAGAAAATCGTGGTTGACTGAAATCATACCTTATTTTCAAGCAATTAAAAAAAACACATTATCTCTAGATTAACCAAATCTTATAGATATCACTTGGCAATAACACTCTCCATGTCTTAGGAGCAACAGCTCATATTGGTTTACACATGTGGCAGCTCAGAAAGCACATACATCACTTTTTATGACCAGTTGTTTCATTTAGGCTGCAAGATTTGGTTTTGACTTGGAAGCTGTTTTTGTTATTGTTCCATTATTACATATAAACATAATGCACTTTAGAGAAAAGCAAGTATCCATGGCCAATTTAGAATCACCAGATACCATAACATGCATTACAATGGTCTACAGGACTCAAATGGTCCTTGTGTTGTGACGACGATTAAGAAATACATATAAGGTCATGACCATCCAGTGCAGGCAGCCTTTGTCACTGTTTTCCTCAGTGTCTGTGTTTACCTCTTATCTTCTAATTTAATCTCCATACACAACAATATCTGCACCACTTCCTGCTCATCATCTTATCACTGGGACTATATTTTGTGTATCTGTGTGCAGATATGTGCCTGCTCAACAAAATGATGTTTCCATACAAGTAAAGTGCATTCTCATTCTCAAGTGCATTACATTTTGAGGGAAACTTATTTTCTCTACAACAAAACAGCTTTCAGTCCACACAACTAAACTGAATTGTCAGTCTTTTTTTTTTTTTGAGAGAGAGAAATCTATTTCCCCCTCAACAAAAGACCTCAGAATTCAAAAGACTGACAAATTCCCCTCTGAGTAGGTTGACTTAGGAAGTAATGTCACAAAATTCTTACCAGTGATTCCAACATGAAATCATTATTTTCAGTTTATTTCACTTACTTTTGTCTTTAAAGAAAACAAAAACTTAAACTCAGTGTTTGGTTAGGTTTAGGAAAGAATCGTTTTGCTTAAATACAGTCTTTCTTAACCACATGTGAAGTTTCTCCTTTCTGTTGTACCAAATTAAAGAGTCCACTCATCTACAGATTTACTGAAATGGAGCACCGATAGAAAAGCAAGAAAATAAAAGGTATAATATATAATATACAGAATACATATAATTTTTTTTTTACAAACGTAATCTGGAAGAATATATTTTTCCCTTGAAACAGTTTAATTGTCGGGTCAGCCACAATCAAATGGCAAATTTGGGTTTACCTTTGTAGCATAGTATCATTTTCCAGAAAATATAATCTCATATGAGTCGGTGTTCCTTGTTGTTCCTTGTGATGATGTTCACACAAATTCTGGCTGTGATCAAATAAAAATTGTTGATTAATAGCTAAATGAATGTGAAAACTCTCCAGATTATGACAGAACACATTTGCATTTTCTGTAACACCAGTTTTTAAATGTTGAATGCTTTTTCAGTTTTTATGTCCAAAAAAAGATAATAAAAAAAATAATACTGATATTTTGACTTATTCTGCAGACTCGAGTGTGACCACTAAGGAATTTTTACCTCCTCTGCAGTAATTTTTTCACAAATCCACACTAACTTTTTCTCTTTCTTTTTTTTTTGAGCGTTCAGATTTTTTGTTACAATTTTTTTAATTTAAAATATAAAGTTTGCAATTACTGAGAATATCTTTTTATTACATGAATGTATTATTTAGCGCATATATAGTATGTATGAAGATCACTTGACTATAATAATTTTTCTTTACCGTTAATATTTTATGTGTGTAGTTGTCAACTTGAGTGATGTAACAGCAAATACAAACATTACATCACCATTCTTAATTATTTATAACTTTATTATATCCCATGCATATGATATTACTGTAGGCATAAAGATACATTGTTAGAGGCTTATGGGATGGGATTTGTTGTCCGTGTCCGTAACAGGAAATGTCACACATCACAGGGCTTACAGTATATACGCATATATGCATAAATGCTAGGATATCTTTTACTCAGTTATCTGTTAGATTTAAAAAATACATGATTTTAAAAGTACACATAAATAAATCTTCAGTAAACTTTAACTTATTAGTGTGGACTTTTTGTCAATGAAATATTATGCATTTGATGTGAAACATGACCATCAAAAATGTTACTGTGTTGCTTAAAGTTTATCATATTATATATGAAAATAAAGAAATTTGACTGCAGCAGTTGGTGAGTGTAGCACGGGATGAAGGGATCAGTGGTTCCTTTCAAAGCTTGAAAGAAACCATTTTACAAAATTTTGCAATTTTGCAACTTTATCACAAGATGAATCAGAAAAACTAGCAAATAACAGACCTAATTTTTGCCAATAATGCACAGCTTTTGCCCGTTGACTCTTTGACTGTGGCTGACCGGTGTACGGGAAGAAGACATGATGCTTCATGCAGTATTTCCACATGTGCATCCCAGAGATTAATTTGTATGTTTGTAAAGGCAGACATACTGTTGAAGAATCGGATAATTCTTCAAGCAATCAGGATAAAATATTTGTTACCAGTAGAGAATAATTTCCAAGTTTTCCTGCTGCAGATGCGCTTTCTGGGTGGGTTTTGATTCCTGGGTAGACCCAATCTGTCATTATAAAACATCAGAGAATACCACAGTGGATTGTGTTTGTCTTGTGTGATATATACAGCACACTACTCCGCTTCAACAAAGCAAATTCTGTGTTCTTTTTGGATTTGACTTGTAATAAAAACACTTCAGCTGTGCGGTAATCTGTTAAACTGTGAGGAAAGGCACACACTGCGCCGCCTCCTACTGCTTGAGATATGGATTTATATCAGTTAGCGGGCACCCAGGTGCACTTTTCTAAGCTTTGCAGTAGGTATACCTGTGAGAACATCCTGCGCACGCACACACACGGCACCTGTCATCTAGGTAAACTGTTCTGCTCTGTCTGACAGAAGAGGAGGACTCTGTCACAGTTTCACTTTTCACAGTGTCTGTCGAAAAGTTTGTCAGTGTGCAGCTCAGTCAATGGCAGCTTCTTGTTGGAGTTGCCGAATCACAGACAGATTAACGCACCTTTCTCACACCAGTTTCTTCCTTTGATAGAGAACCCTCCCATTCAGTTCTCCTTCTCACGAGCTGTTCCCTGCCAGACAATGCAAACAGCATGTTCCCGGACAGGCTCTAATCTGCTCAGCCAGAGCACTTTCTGCGCTGTGTAGCTTCTAGGACAAGAGCTTCTGTGATAAGGGCTGCTGTTCTCTAAAGGCCCTCTAATTAAATGCATCGGTAGTTTTGACACCAACAGGAGACGGGCGGCATCAGAAAGGCTCGGTCCTGCCCTGCATGTTGATTGTTGTTTTGTGTGTTTGGTTTGTTTGCAGCACAAAGAGATAACAGGGCTTAGTCATTGAATTCAGCCACCTGAGGTCTTTGCATGCCCCCGTTGTGGAAAATTATTTCGGCCCGAATTGAAGATGATGATGCAGGTGTTTTCAAGTTTGTGCCACTGGTCTAAGTTCCCGCTGCAGCAGGAAAAATGGAGCACGGAGGGAGATATTCAGGCTCACTTTCCTCCTTCAAGAGTTGAAGTTGTTGAAAGCAATACTGCGTATAAGACTCAATTATCGTACTGCGTAATTGCTGGCTGAGATTATTCTCTTTTTTCTTCAGAGAAGGCCATTTTACTGCCATTTATACTTACAGTAGGAAATATATTGCCCACACAGGGATAAATGTCCATCACGGGAATGAAAGGAAATTTTTTTTGGTTCTCATTTCCTGAGTTTGCTGCTGAGTTTTCATATCCAAAAATGCATTACATTATGCTCTGCTAGCTGTCAATCACTTGGCACACACAATAAAAAGTGAATGCCCCCAGAAAAAAAAGAGAAATATCCCCAAAAAAAAGACAAGAAGAAGTTTAGTTTCAGACCGTATTAAAGTTAAAGCTGAACAGTGACGTGCCGTCACTCAAGCTGAGCGTATCTAAATCAGTCAGCACTGTAATGCAGTCCAAACATCAGTCAAAGTGCTGCAACACAGGAGAGGCTCGGTTCTCTGTATTTGCAAATGGGTGTCAGCAATAGCTGACGCTCTGCACTCACAGTCTGCTGCACATACTGTACGTGGGTGTTAAACTTGTACTTGTAAACCATGAAACAATCGAATGGTAAAGTCTGCTGGATTCTGCATGATGTCCATGTTTCTGCTGACGGGCCCCTATTACAGAAGTTACACCAAACAGCATTTATCTACAGCATCAAAGGGCAGGCACACAGGAAGAGATAACACATCTGAGACCAGCCTTTGTGTGGAATTACTGTCTGAGTCTATGGCGAATTTTCTTATAGCACAGCAAATATATCTCGATTTGGGCCTGCACAGAGGCAAAATTGATGCTGATCCTCTCATCCGACTCCCGGGAACTATCAGCGAGCGAGCTGATCTCCAAACTGTTGGTATAACCTGAGATTTGAATTGGAATCCTGATTTATGCTGTGCATTACCGAGAAAAGCAACAATCATACTGCAGTCCTTTAACTGCTATATGTAGACGGTTGATACTGTTCGCACTCTGTTATTTACTTAAGTTGGAAACTGTTGCTGTGGTTTTCATGTGGTTGATGTTCCATGCATTCAATTGATTGCCGCTATTTGCCGTGCGGTGACTGACACTTGCATGCAAGCATAGTGATTTCTGTAAAAATATCTATTATTGGAAACCCTTATTTTCTCACTGTGAAAATGAAACAAACAAACTGATTAGCTGTTTATACCAAGTGCATCATAGAAAAAAAAAGTAAATGAAAAATCCCATCTTCTGTTTGTGCACGTCTGTATGCTGAAAGCAAAGCTGTGTGCGAGTCCCAATTATCATGGTGTGTAATTGCAGGTTGAGATTAACTTCAGCGTACAAGAAAATAGACTGAGGATGAGAGCGAGGTCAGAGAACAGGGGAATGCAGATGTAGGTGTGGTACTGTGTATGAAGACAATCTACTGAGACAGTGAAGGATGATCACATTTAAAAGAAGGAAGGAAGCCGCTCTGATTAAGTCATTTTCAAAAACAAAAAACAAAACAAGAAAAAAGGCTTTAGTTATTAAGTTGATCACATGAATTAGTGGTGACACGAGAAAACAGAATGTTCATGTTACACTGCTAACAGTGTGCCATGTATCATAACATGATAATATATTTTTACCCTAATTTACTTCTTTTGTATATGTTATTGTTTACTTATTGAGAAATGATCCATGCGATGATGCAAATCCAGAACATATACAGTCGAGTCCTGTGGATAACTAGGAACATCCTCGTTGCTTCCGGTGGAATTAAGAGGGCACGCTGCAGCCAGGTGCTGCTAATCAAATGCGCTTGATGAACTGATCAGCAGCAGCAGCAGCACTTCTATAAAAACAGACATATTGGCAGTTTGCCAGTCTGGAGTGTTTAGGTGTGTGTTAACACAATGCCACAATCTTCACAATCAGAAGCGGATGTCGAAGCAAATTCACCCCAAGGTCGGAGAAACTGCACACAACACACAAGAGCTACATCGCAAACTCTACAGGCCTCAGTTTGCATGTTAAATGTTAAAGTTCGTATGTTTAGAAATAATGCACAGTGCTGCATTTGGTGGAAACCAAACACAGCATACCAGCACCGTTACGGTCCCTAAATTTATTACTCAAGGGAACCTGACATGTTTGTTGAATGGCAACACTGCTGCCATTCAAAAAGCTTTTAGTAATGAAAATAGAGTTACGCACAAAGGACAAACAAAAAGAGATGAGAGCTCAATCAGACAAAAGAGGAAGAAGGTCGTGAACCAACCACACAATGTGCCGTCGGATTCAGGCCTCTCCCCTAAACTTGTTTTGGTAAACGAGACTAATAGAAACAAAACTGAAACAGGACTGCGCGTAACTCCCAACTCAACCTATAGTTAATAATCAAATCTGTAAAAGCAACAGAACGATGAAGCCGGTGTTGATGGAGGTGAGGGAGGAGCAGCATGATCCACCTTCTCTGGGTTTACATTCGTGCGGCAAGCCTTCAGCAGCCAATCAGCATGAAGAATAAGTCAGAGAAGTGAGATAGCAGGTTATTGAGGGTGATAATAAAAACACAACAATATGATGACTGGACCAGTGTACTGAGGTTGGCATAACAAGCACAAACACCTCATCCAGTGGTGCAGAGGTGATGATGTGGGTTTGTTCTGCAGCCACAGGACCTGGAAACCTTGAAGTCATTGAGTTGACCGTAAACTCTTCCAAATCCTAGAATTAAATGTGAGGCCATTTCTCTACCAGCAAAAGCTTGGCTGAAATTGGGTCATGCAACAGGACGATGATCAGCAAATCTACAGCAGAATGGCTGGAAAAGAAAAGAAGGTGCTGCATTGGCCCAGTCAGAGTCCAGACTTCAGCCCAACTGAAACAATGTGACTGAACCTTTAGAGATCTGTGCATAAATGAATGCTTGCAAACCTCAATGATCAGTGGACTGAAATTGCATCACAATGACGTGTGAGACTGATAATCATACATAAAATCATTACTTCAAGTTATTGCTGCAATTTCCTGAATCATGGGGCATACTTTATTTTCCAAAGGGCTGCACATGCTTCTTTTTCTCTCGCACTCTAATAGTGCGAGGTTCAAATTAGAGATGAATCACATGACATAAAGGACACAATCTAATACGACATTTTTCACCCAAATGCACCATTTTTTTTAAGTTGAATTGAGGTCGCGACTCCGTAAGCAGGCATGACTTTTATTATTTGATATCAAGAGTTTCTCCACAAAGGCTGTATTACGCACAGTGATCAGTGTGTTAAATGAACCGTATCTGAGATTGCCATGATTCAGCCTTTGCAACAAATTAAACCGAACTCCGTTCTCCACTTTTTCAAACACCTCGCCGAGCGCTGAGTGACAGTCGACGTGGGAACCTCAAAATTAAATTGATTCAATAATTCAAAGTTTACCTCGGAGAAGCATGCACACATTCTGTACAAAGGCGCTTGTCTCCACCAAGCACCAAAGTTTCACATTTGCAAAAGACAACAGAACCTGACGAACACTTTTGAAGTTGAAAGTGACTTATCTCTAAATTTGTTTCCATCTCTGTCTCATTCAGAGGCAGCAGCAGCAGCAGCAGCTTCATCCAGTGGACTTCAAACAGACCAAAAGAATGTGACTGATCGGCTGCCGTGGCTGCGTCCTACAGTATAAGCCCGCTTTTACAGACACACTCTGTAATGCAGTCACACAATCTGTGGCTATTCGGGTAAAAAAATAAATAAATAAAGAAGTTTCCATCAGCAAGAGACAATGTTGTTGTACGATGGAAACCTGTTTCTGTTGACCTCTACGCTGAGAGCTGATGAGTGTACTAGCACACACACGCAGGCGAAAGAACAACGAGGGTCTTCTCTCTTTCCGTCTCACAGCATCCGAGCACTCAACACCCAGACACGGTCCTCTTTTCATCTCCCTCACTCCCAGACACGCACAAGTACACAAAAAGAAATGAGCTAACGTAAACAAGCGCGTGCACGCACACGCACTCATACATGCACATGCACACAGAGAGTCCTATCGTGCCTTATTTTTAGCTGTTCCCCCTACCCAGCCCTGACCTACATCACAGCATGAATAAAGCAGCAGAGAGATGAAGAAAGTGAGCTCATATTGGGAATGGGGTGGGGCGGGATGGGGGTGGTGGTGGGGATTGAGGGGAAGTGGAGGAGGGCGGCTGGTAGGGAGAGAAACACACACACACACACACACACACACACACACACACACACACACACACACACACACACTTCCAAATCAACAAAAATGAACCCCACCCCCTGCCGTGAAATGACAGTTTCAGTTCTGTCAGCAGGCCTCACCTGCAACAGTGCTCCCTGAGGAAGCAGCAGAGGGTGAATACACACACACACACACACACACACACACACGCACAGGCACACGTGCTTGCAAACACAGGGGATGCAGGACCTTGAAACAACAGGCAAGTCTCATCATGCCTCAGACTTGACACTAGAGGCTGGTCTCGCTTCAAGTGAAAGCCTGACAAAAGCAGCGAGCGCTCGGCTTTGAATTATTGAGTCTCTGTGTCGGCTGCCGTCGCCCCTTGAACAACACTTTGGCGCCTTCCGCCAATAAAGGTTAATCAAATGAGTAGCTTTTTAGGCGGAGCAGTGCTTCAGGACAAGATGAAAATTGGATTCGGGCACTGTTGCTCAGCCTCAAAGCACTCAAATAAGTTCCATGTTTTTGATGTAGGAGATCAATGCTTTTTTACGCCTAAGGCCGGCGAGCCTTTGTGCGCCTGAATACATGATCGGTCTCTCTTTGACTGTGGAATTTAACACTCCTACTGTACACTCTACAAGGATGAAACTCACGGAGAAAAAAAAACCCTATGGGTGCTGCATGTAAGTCAATTACATACTTCATACACATTTATTCTATTGTAAGGGGAAAGTGTGAGCTGAACACCTCAAGGCTGGAATGCATTTATCCAAGGAGAGGATATGGAAATACTGTCCTCACTCTTGCCTTCCCTTTAGTGGTGGAAAGGCCTGTTAGCCTCAGGAAGCTGGTTCTCTTCCGCTCACATCCGCATAAATACTCAGCACTGTACAAATACACGGGCACACCTTTGGGGGGGGGGGGG
>JAVDPK010000142.1:32966-50013 GCA_034780415.1 Cichlasoma orientale | reverse complement strand
TAGCTGCAGCATTTTGGATCAGCTGAAGGCTTTTCAGGGAGCTTTTAGGACAGCCTGATAATAATGAATTACAATAGCCCAGCCTAGAAGTAACAAATACATGAATTAGCTTCTCAGCATCAGTCTGAGACAGGATGTTTCTAAATTTAAATCAAAAATGACGCCAAGATTTCTCACAGTGTTACTGGAGGCCGAGGTAATGCCATCCAGACTAAGTATCTGCTTAGACACCATGTTTCTAAGCTTTGTGGGGCCGAGCACAAGAACTTCAGTTTGATCTGAATTTAGGAAATTAGAGCTCATCCAGGCCTTTATGTCTTTAAGACATTCCTGCAGTTTAACTAACTGATGTCATCTACCATGTTACCATGGTAACAGACTCTGTGATCCTAACCTTTATCCAGTAATGGCAGAAATATTCAAATTCGCCATTAAAAAAATGAGTAAAGTGAGGCTGCTATTCCATCAACAGATTAACATTTTTACTGAATAATTATTTGAACAGTTAAATGGTCATAAACTGAACTGTCATAAACTGCAGAAAAAAAACACTTTTTTAATAAGTACAAAACTTACATGAGGGCCGCTCCGCCCCCTGGGGTCTGCTGCTCTCTCAGTAATACACAGGTCCGTTACTAAAGTCAGTCTGAGCTGTTTCTCCACATTTTTACCTTCACTTTCTGCCTGCTGCAGTTTGTCTGTCAGGCTGCAGCTCAATAATTAGATTTTAATAATCAAATGTAAAATTAGGATTCAGCTTCATCTGATGAAGATTCAAGATGTGTAAATGATGACAGCAGACATTATAAAATAAATTAGATATTTTATAACAAGCTTTCATTCTGTCTATGATGATGTCAGAGTGGGTCAGGCTGATTAGAGTGACCTGTCATGCTCCACACTGACACGTGCGATCCTCCATCCATCGGATTAAAATGGATGCTCCGCCCTTTATTCACCTGTTGCCATGGTGAATCCTGGTATCAGAGCTCCATTGAAGATGGCTTTCTTTCCTTACTCACACACGCACTAACTCAGGGTGAATATACTTAGTTGATTGGACTAACTCTGATCAGCTGTTCTGGAATGGGAAACTCAGAGTCTGAGATCTTTGCATTTTGCTTTTTAATCCAGAAATAAAGTTATTTTTAGTTTATGCCCGTCTACTGAGTCCTGCATTTGGGTCCTAATTCTGCCTGCCACAAAACTTTTGACCTTATTTGACCTTGAAGAAGAGATCAGAGGTCCAAAGTAACGTGATATTTAGAATAGCTCTATATAGCATTATTATCACTTTGACATTGAGCTCAATCTATTGACCTTGAGGTGAGAAGTCAGATGTGACATATTTGAAATCTTTATGCAGTACTTTCCGTATGTTGAAATTACACACCACAGTTTTAAGAATCATAGTTTCTAGGTTATAAGGCTGTTTGTCAAATTTCGATGAATAAATCGACCTTTGTGGATGTAAGCCAAAATTTAATGGATTGTTAACTTGACCACTCTACACCCCTACAAAGTTTCATCAGAACTCATTGAAAGCTTTTTGAGCTATTGTGTTCACAGACAGAATGGCATGCAAGTGCACACACACACGCAAACGCTACCAAAAACATAACCTCCATATAACCACTCTCAAACCAGTAAAGGCCAGCTACAAAGTTCTCTGCTCTTGGAGATTGTTGATCAGGCAGCTTGAAGAGCTCCTTCCAGTTTTCTCCCAGGTTTTAATGATATTACGGGAATATTTGCTGCTGTTTTGGACACTAGAAAAACATTTTCCTGGACTCCTCCTGAGCTCTGCTTCCTTGCACTTCTCCATGCAAATGAAGGTAAAATGCTCATGCTTACATGGTGACACCTGAGTTGCACTACAAAGCATTGAAGCAAAAAATTTACATTGAATTTTTTTTATATAATTGAGTTTTTCGAATTACTCAATGAATTGTTGCAGCTCTAATCTTCTCTCCTCTCTCTCTCCTTTTATTTATTTATTTTTACTTCTAATCAGTTTTTTTCTCCTTCTTCTGTAAATCTCTAAATGAAGCAAAATGAAAGTTAAGAGAAGATTTTAGCAGACAGGATCTGCATGGCAAATGTCTCTCACCTTTTACTCATTCATTCATGATCTTGGAAGGTCATCCGGCTGGTTAGTGTTAGTATAGCTGCAGGAATAGAACTTGGAAGGTCAGTTAGGCTAAGTAATAGATTAGCCACAGGCTGGACAACACAGTACACTAGATTTTTCAGTGTTAGCCCTTCATACCTTTATCTCTGCTCTTGTCCCTTTTTTATTTCTTTGAAAAATGTCCCTTGCATTTCCACCCACAGCAAGACAGGTGTGCTCTAGCTGCAATAGAGCGAGGACCCTCTGCCACAGTCTGTTTCGAGGCCTAAATACAGAGGGAGGGCTGGGACGATCATATAGCACATGATTAATGCATGGCCCTTGTCTTTTAGAAGCAGTGATGAAGGAGACTGTACGCCTCAGGGCATCAACAGACCTGTTTTCCAACCTGGGTCTTAGTCTCTGCATGCTTGGCTGGAGGAGTTGTCGGAGTTTAAAACTTTTCAAAACCTGCTGCAGTGACTCAAGACAGAGATGAAAGGCGCTGACCTTGAAACCCCCACCTATTTTTTTCTTCTTTTTTTCCCATTTCTCCTAGTCTTTTAACAGATTTTTAAATATTTGCTCCACACTTCTGTCCTATATTTGTATCTTTCACACCAGCTGTGTCTGAAAAATTGCCTTGTTTTATTCCAGTTCTATGTCTGTCACAGCTGAGTTTGAAGATGTGGGGACAAGTAGCATGAGAGAGAAAAAAACAGGCTTCCTTACAGGAAGCTTTGTAAATTTTAAGTACATAGTTCATTGCATAGTTTGTAATTTTAGATTTCCAAATGCAATTTTTTGTTTTCTTTGTGGGTTTATGTTTACTAAATATAACCAGACTACAGGCTGGGTTTTGTTTTGATATGATGAATGAAGCTCTATCCCCTAAAGGCACAGTGTATAAAATCTCACCACTAGATGTCAGTAGATTGCAGATTGCAGTCAACGTAATTCTGTTTTTTGACCTCTCCCAATCCAAGTGAATAATGGCCAGCTACAGTGGCAGCAATCTTCTACTCCAGCTTATTAATTAACCAAAGACCCAGACAGAGTTTTAACTCATTTGACAGCCTGACTCCTACCCTTGTCCACCGCAATAGGAAAATTCAAAAAGCTGTTTTATTTGTTATTTATTAATTATTATTATGAGTGAATTGAGGAGTTCAGTAGTGTAACAGATAGCTGGAAAAAGCTCTTCCTGAGCCGAGTGGTTCTGGCATGGGTACTCCTGTCTCTCCTCCCAGAGGGCAGGAGGTTATAGAGTGTGTGACAAGAGTCCCTGATGATGTTTTGTGCTCTCTGCAAACAGCGCTGGTGGTGAAAGTTGCTGATGGCAGGTAATTGTGCACCTATGATGAGCTGAGCGGACTTGACCACCTTTTGCAAGGCCTTCCTTTCAGCCGCAGTGGAGCTTCCGTACCACACTGTCACACAGTTAGTCAGAACACTTTCTACTGTGCAGCGGTAAAAGTTTGTAAGTATGTGGGGGGATAGGTGGTCCTTCTTCATTCTCCTCAAGAAGTAAAGGCAGTGCTGTGCCTTCTTGACCACACAAGGGGTATTGAGAGTCCAAGAAAGATCCTCAGAGATGTGGACACCCAAAAACTTGAAGGTAGAGACACGTTTACCTCAGCTCCATTGATCTGGACAGGAGTGTGTTTGTGTCTGCTTTTCCTGTAGTGCACAATGAGCTCTTTGGTCTTGGTGTTGACGGTGAGGTTGTTAGAGGAACACCATGCTGCTAGGTGCTGGATCTCCTCCCTGTAGGCCAATTCGTGTGGTGTCTTCTGCAAATTTAATGATGATGTTAGATCTGTGCAGTGGCACGCAGTCATGGGTAAACAGGGAGAACAGCAGGGGACTCAATATGCATCCTTTTGGCACGTTGGTGTTCAGAGTGAGGCTGGAGGACATTTGATTGCCCAGCCTCACTGACGGGGGTCTGTTTGTGAGGAAGTCCAAGACCCAGTTGCACTGATTCCCAGGTCACTGAGTTGGACACCAGCCTGGCAGAGTATTGAAGGCAGAGCTGAAATCGATGAACAGCATCTGAACATAGATGTTTTTATCGTCCTGGCGGGTGAGGGCAGAATGAAGAGCAGTAGAGATGATGTCCTCAGTCGATCTGTTCAAGCAGTATGCAAACTGGTGAGAATCCAGTGATGGTGGATGGTGCTTTCAAATGACTGAGGACCAGTTTCTCAAAGCACTTCATAACAATAGGTGTGAGGGCAACGAGGCAGACGTCGTTCAGGTCTGTCAACAGTGCACTTTGGAACTGGAACAATTGTAGTGGTCTTCCAGCATGTGGGAACAGCAGCCTGGGCCAATGACAGATTGACAATGTCTTGTCTTGGGCCAGCTATCCAGCACACACTCATGAGCACACCCTGTTCAAAACGAGCATAAAATTCATTACGTTCAGCTGGAATAGCGGTGCTGCTGTTATGTGGGGGTTTGGGGGGGGGGGGGGCTCGCAGTCTGTGAGTATCTGCTACATGCGGTGTGGGTTGGAGGTGTGAAAGTGCTCCTCAACAGACAGTTTGTACGGTGTCTGGCTCTCCTAATCCCTCTTTTCAGGTTTGCCCTGGCTGTGCTGTAGGCCTCAGCATCATCAGATCTGAAAGCAGTGCCCTCATCAGTAGACGAACTTCGGCATTCATCTAATTAAGAAAGATGCTTGACAGAGGTGACATTATCAATGCATGTGTTAATATAGTCCATGACAGATGTGGTGTAAGTGTCCAAGTGTGTGTATGAGTCCATAGTGGCTTGTGAAGAGAACATACGCCAATCAGTGTTCTCAAACTCATCCTGTAGAGAGGAGATAGCCCCTTCTGGCCACACGTTAACTGTTCTCAATGTTTCCACACGCTTGAGTCCCAGGTGTGGGACAGTCTTTTATGACGGAATGTTCATGTAAACATGGTCCAAAGTGTTGTCTCCTCTTGTGGGACACGATCCAAGATAGTCCAAGATAGTCAGAGACTGAAGTACGCAAGGGTGTTCATAAATAATCCCCTTTATGGCTGACAGTCCAACAGATATGTAATGTTTAATCCAATTCAGCACAATATTCACTATATTTCGGTCAATTTAATTCAACAATATAAATTGATAGTTTTGCATTATGGCTACTTTAACCTGTTAACTGGCCACACTAGGGGAAGTGGTGGCCTAGAGGGGAAGAAGTAGGTTCATCACTGAGAGGACCCTGGTTCGAATCCCCGGCTGGCATCACTGTAGGCTCCTGAGCAAAGCCCTAACCCTACGTTGCTCCCCGGGCGCTTTCTAGCTGCCCCCTGCTCCACGTTGTGCTGTGTACTACATTGTCTATGTGTGATGGGTTAAATGCAGAGACTGAATTTCACTGCATGTAAATGTATGTGACAAATAAAGCGCTTTCTTCTTCTTCTTCTATCCTGACAAAGATCACATCAGGATGTTGTATTAGTGCAGACTCATATAGTAGAAACTTCATTATCACAGGATACCTTAAAGCATAACCTGCTTGCTCATTCTTTTTGACTCCAGTAAAGAAGAAAAGTTACCAAATCAACATCATGTTGCATTAAATGGGGTGTAAAACCAGAGACTGAGACAATAAACTCAGGAGGAAAGTGTTTAGTGAGGTCATAGAGCAAGAGAGCAGGAGGGACATTTTCCCGTATACAGTCGGACTAATTTTTTGGAACCAGAGGAGTCACCCCTGCCCCCTCCTTTTTTCCCCATCCTATATTTACAGTCTCCAGTTTTTATCTCTTAATTTTTTCTTATCATAGCTTGTTTAATAATCAGAAGTTTCCCAACTGATGTGGACGTACCTCACTGGCCTGCACAAAGTTTTGACCTCAGCCTTTTCCAGCATCTTCAGGCATCAGAACCAGACATCAGTACCAGACCTCTCAAGCCACAGACTGACAAACTGTCCAGGGTGGACCACGCCTCTCACCCAGATACAACTGGGATAGACCCCAGCTGCCACCCCATGAGCCTGAATTGGATAAGTGGAAGAAAATGGATGGATCTCAGTGAAATATGGAGGTGTCCACAAACCTTTGGGCATGTAGTATTTGTTATATGTGTTAAAATATACACTGTTATTTGCATTGCTTCTTATTTTCTTTCCTTTAAATGTTAATAGCCTACATTGTCAGCAAATTGCCCATGCAGGAGTGAAGTATTTAACGTCCAGTAGGGGTGTGGTTCCATTAGATAGCTTTAAGACCATGCTGAGTGCTCTTGAAAATTAGTTTTCTGGCAACTTCCTAGGATGCACAGCCTCCCAGCAAGCCACCAAGGCTTTGTCAAGACTGTGCTGGTTTAAGCTTGCAGCTTTTCAAGGCTCCCATTATGCCCGACTCAGTCGGGCAGAAAGCGAAAGAGCCTTTTCTGCAGTCATGTGGGCATACTGGCATTATACACAGTTCAGTATTAGATATTTGTGAGTCATATAAACAGAAGGGAGGGCACTGAGGCTTCTTAAAGGAAAAAAAAACTTTATAATTGGGGAGTTATATAAGTGTCTAAATCCTCCTCCAGGGATTTAATTTTTCCCCCATTGTGTGTTTTCAAAAGCAGGAAGACCTCACAGCAACGGTGACAAATCCTCTGACACAGAAATCACCGTGGTACAGTTTAACGACTGTAAATGAAGTCTTTGAGTCTTCAGGTGAGGGATAGTTAACTGCCTCATATTCTTCATTTTAAATTTTGCAGTGTTTACCTGTAGCTAGGTTACCTTTTGATACCTCTTTCCATGTGTGGCAATTAAGAAAATGGAATTGTAACAAGCTGAGAAACAATGCCAAGAAAAAAAAAATGTCCTGGAGCCGATGTAAGTATCACAGTTGATAAATTGGATATATTTAGATCTTTTTGATAACTCACATTCAAATTTCATCACCTTCCTAAAATAATGGTCTACGTAATTTTTTGATGAAAATGTTTTTTTTTTTTTCATCATATTTTCAACATTTGGTTCAGTTTTTTGTGTTTTCTGAAAAAACTGAAAAAAATTGACTCGGGCCATTAATTTAGGAAGATGTTGAAATATTTATTCGCCCTCTGCTGAAATCACTCCAGTTTTTGAGTCTACTTTTAGACATTCATGCACCCCTGTGTAGATTTGTTATGGTTCTCTTCTTCCTTCTGTAGCCTCCCCCAATTATAAGCTGTATAGATTTCCCAGTGGTGAGTCCCTGTCCTCTCTCCACGTCTACAGCGTGCATGTGTATCTGTGTTGGTTCTGTGTGTGTGCGTGTGCACATGTGCGGCTCCCTGTTGGCCCAGATGCTGGGGTGTGTACAGTGTGTAAATCTGGGGCTAGTCGGGTCGCTCAGGCATGACCTGGACTATGTCGAGCCTTGTCTTCTGAGTGCCTCCAGCAGTGTTCCCCTCCTCAGTTCTGACCAGCCAGCTTCACAAACAAGGATTTAGGTCATCTTGACCCCCCTTGCATCACCCGTGAGTTTGTTAACGTGGCTGGGAGTCACTGCCTCTGATGGTCTGTGGTTGCAGAGTTCAAGACAGAAGAAGTGTTTGCCTTGTGCCTTCCACACCAGAGTAGGTTTCAGTTTTTGACTTCTCTCAACTGCCTTATTTTTTTCTTCGGGAAATGCAAAAATTTGCTATTGCGCCAAAAAAAATTTGTTATGTATGCCATGTGATGTGTCTCACTATAACAGACTCGGGTTGTCTGTAAGATATTTGCCAAACTAGAGGATTAAAAAAGAAAAGAAAACAACAACAAAAACAAAAACACCATTCTAGTGACACAGAATGAATGGACTGAAAACAGTATATTTATTTATTTACCATTTTTATAGTACTGTTTTTTTTTTCAGTGAACTTTTTTCTTACAGACAAAATTATCTAAAATATGTTTTTCTATTTAAAAAAAATATAAACACTACAAATACTTTAATTGCACTCAAAAAATGAAGAGAACTCTAAGCAACAACATAATATGGAAAACCTGCAAAGACAGAAACTGTCTAACCAAAAGATTTGCCTCTGAATATATACCAGGATCTGTTTAATGTGAAAGTTATTCTCCAAATCATCATTATACATATTCTCTAATGTAGCTGTAATTTGCAAATTTTAGTGAGCGCTCTCTCTTCACATTATCACTTACAAGTCTAATAAGTTAGTTGCAGTGCAGTTAGCAGAACCTGTGCTCCATCCACAGTGGCACGAATAAGAAAGTTCTTGCCTTTTATCACCTGTGCGCTGCTGATGGTGCTAGAGGCAACTCAGGAATTATGTAGAAAAAAAGTTGGAGGGGCATTATTATATAGTAGCAGCACATTGTGTGGATTGTGGCCTTTTTTGCACCTGCTCACTCCTACAAATACCAACACACCACTTCACTTAAGGGAGTGCAAAGGCCTGTCCTAGAACAGGCGTATCACTAACATTTACATGGTGCCTCTGAAATCAGATTATGTATGGGTTCAATTGACTTAATGGATTTGAAGAGACTAGATCCTATTAATGAATAGGCTGCCCTACGGCACTGCCCCAACCAATAGCAAGCTAATCTGGCATGCAAATTAAATCCTGCCTCAATATGCCTGCCTGTTTAATGCGATCCATTACACAGTTTCACTTATTTATATATACTATTATAAAAGAATAGGCTCATAAACAAACTGAGGGAGGGGTTTGTTCTATAAATGGTGCTGTGCTGTTTCCCCATGCAGAGCCCCTGGGGCTGGTGGAGGCAGCGGTGATATCATCCATTGACAGTCACTGATGCTGTGGCTGCCAGTGTTGTGGAAAATATGGAATTACACCCACAGCTACCTTAAACTGGAAATGATCAGTCCACCTTTAACCATCACTTCATTTCATTTTACAACATGTTTTCCTTTCAGTACAGTCTTTTATTCCTGAATTTGCTGTGATTTACACAGCAGGACATGGAGCTTTTTCTTAGTGGGGTTATATAAGACATCATGAGAATATGTTTAGGGTGATATTTGATCTATTTCAGATTTGATTATATTTGAAGCATTTAACCCCCTGCGTCTTTTTTTTTCAGTTTAAATTCCCACTTTCAGCCCTTCAGCTGCTGCAGTCGGATAAATGATTTGATGGCTGCGGTGTGTATTCAAAGTCGTAATCTGGCACATGATCGCGCTGATGTCTGAGTGGGACATCTGCTAAGGAACTCCAGCATTTCCAGCCTCTTTGCTAGGCTTTTCATGCCTGGTTACCTTAAAGCCCACTTTGTTAGTGATGGAGGGAATAGGGTTCAGGGGGAGGCCAGATATAACTTGACCCCTACTGAAATATTACAGCCATGTTTCTTTGAGTCTCCAGCCAGTGAAAGAGCCTCTAAAGCTGAAAGGGGCAGGAAGGAAAGAGAAGGGAGAAAGTCACTAACTAACAAGGGCTTTTTCCTCTGATGAGGTTAAATCATTACTCTGCTGGTATAATTTCAGTCAATCCCCTGCATTGTATTGCTTAAATATGTTCCGCCGCAGCCTCTACTCATATGTAGCTCTGGCCTTATTGAGGATCAAAGTCTGATTTAATCTGGTTCAACCACTTTCAGAGCATACTTCAGCACAACTGGCTTTTTGAGCAAAATTGAATAAGACGTGAATTGAATATTTGCTGTTTATCTGACACGTGTTCCCTCACAAATATAAATAAATAAAGCCTTCCCAATGCAGGTATGCTTGAGTGTGTGCACCTCATTTCAAGCACAATTAACTTGAAATGGAGTGCTGCAGGATCAATAGTCCCCATTTGATCCAGGGGGGGTCTGTCACTCCATGGAAATGGCACACATATGGTAATACAGCCAGCTTAACAACAACTTGGAGGATTTACTGTTGCCGTTTTCAGGCCAACATGAATAACAAACAGTGGGCCACTCTTGGGAGCCATCTTCTTTTATTCCAGCTTCAATTAATCTTAAAGAGAGATACCATTTAAAGCTAATGAACAGGGGGTAAAACTAATGCATTTTGATACCAAGAGGTGAAAGCATCAGATTGCCTGTAATATTCAGAACCATTGGAAGGGAGTCATGCTGCAGAATTCACTGCTATAGGCAGCCTGGCTTTAGTAGCTTGCCTCAGAACACAGCATATAAAGATAAATGAACACTGAATGACCCTGATGTAGCCCCGTTCCTTCGTCATATAAATAACAAAAAGCATAGCGAATAAAGCAGACTGTGCTGGGACCAATTCCCCAACGGGTGCTTATATGAAATGCAACTTTGAGGTGTTCTCCCTGCTCAGAATGTAGCATTTATTTGCAGGACTCTGTTTCAATTTAAAGGGAATGGCAGCTGAAGGAGGCACAGGGGACAGTGTCTCATCACCGCCACTTACCACTCTTATAGGCCTGCTGCCCAGGAGGAAAACCTCAGCAGGCAGCTCCACTTAAACAGTGAAGACCTCCACCAAGTCAGTGTAATGCACAAAGCTCTGAAAGCCGCCATATCCTCAATCCTATTTCAGTATGCGGGTGTTTGTTAGTGTGCATATGTATGTGTGCTCATTTACAGCAAGAATTCATTAGTTTATTGGCAATCTTGCAATATTTAAGCGATAGTTTGATATTTGCTTTATTGTCACATGTTAAATAAGAGGACCAAGGTTATAGTCAGCAGCTAATTACCTTAGCTAAGCACAAAGGCTGAATACAGGGTGAAATGTGCCTAGCTCTTTCTAATAGCCCACCAGTAGCTTTATAGCTCACTGATTAACATTTTTATATGTGGTTGTTACCCTCTGAACAGAGCCAAGCTAGCAGTACTCACTGTGCGACACTAAGCTAACGATGATTCTTTCCGGACTGAACTGCAAAACATGACATATTTAACAAAAATGAAGCCAAAATGCAGAGCAGTGTGTGCAAACGTAAGTACACCCTTACGCCTTCCATAAGTAAGCGGCAGCCAAGTGCTGCTAATCAAATGCACGTGCTGCTCTGGAGCATTGAGCCAAAGAGGAAATACATCATCAGTGATCTTAGAGAAGCAAGTGTTACTGCCCATCAGTCTGGGAAGGGTGCTATACAGACAAAGTCCTTAAATCTTTATATTAAATCTTAAATTTTAGAGCAAGAAAGAAAACAGCAACAACAAAAAACATTCAAAACAGTCGCCAATCTTCCCAGGACTGGACGTCCCAGCAAATTCACCCCGAGGTCAGCCACAGGATCCGGGCACCTGGCAGTCACTGAGCAGACCATGAACTCCTCTGTATACCAAAGTATTCTAGAGTTAAATGTCAGGATATCAGTCCGACAGTTAAGCTTGGCCCAAACTGGGTCATACAACAGAACAATGATCCCGAGCGCAGCAAATGACTGAAAAAGAATTTAGCGTGCAACAATCTGGTCAAAGTCAAGACCTCAACCTGACTGAAATACTGTGGTGGGACCTTAAGAGAGCTGTGCATAAACGAATGCTCATAAACCTCAATGAACCGAAAACTGAACGCTGTAAATAAGAGTGGGCCAAAGTTCCTCCATAATGTAAAAATCTGATAAAATCATACAGAAAACAATAACTTCAAGTTACTGCTGCTAAAAGTGCTTCTACAACTATGAATCGTGGGGTGGTTTTCATAAACAGCTTCTGCATTTCGGCTTAGTTCTTGTTAAAAACATAATGGGACACTGTAATATGTTCTGTTGTTCCTCTCACATTGTCTTTATCTAATTTTATGACTTGGTAAGGATGAGATAATTGTTCATTTTGTCCTGATATATAAAACCTTAGAACAGGTAGAGAGCGTGCTTTCTTTTCATTATGATCGAACATTTGGTCAGAATTTATTGCTTTAGATCGGGGACTCTCAAAGGGCCATCTAAGTGGGATTTCTTGATACTGGCTGTATTTGTTAACGTTAGGAAGATGCAATTCCAGTATGACGAAATCAACGTTTAAACATTAATTATGATCAGCTTTTGTTCTCCTAAAACAGTACACACTGGGGATGTCTGCTACAACTTTGCCTGCTTTCAACTTGCATAGAGAAGGTCAGCGTTCTTCAGCAACACATTGTTGAATATGACTTCCAGAATGTGGCTTCCATCTGGGTCACCATTCAGCACATTATGGGGATGATATTTCATTATTTTACATGTGCGACTGTAGGGTAAGATGACCTCAAAATGTTGTCTAATGGCAAGGTGATTTCTTGCACAGAGCTATAACATGAGTGCCATACTAAAGGTCACATATTCTGATACTGAAAACACAATTAATTATCTTGTATTTTCACCCCAGGAGTCACTGAGAAACCAGAGTAACTAAAACAGTGTGACTTCCTGCCCAAGGACGTTCCTGGGACTGCTCTTGAAAAGACAGCATACGGACGTTACTTGCCCAAAGGGTTAATGTTGATGAAAAACAAGCAAACATGTCCATAAATAGGTGCTTTCCCTGGAAGAAAGACTTTATATGCTACGAGCTCATTTGAAATTCAGCTGAATGTCTCACACAATGGTCGACCATACAGGGCTGACGATGGGGGGTAAATTAGAGCTCGGAGATGAATTATCAAACAATTAAAAAAAAAGGGAGGCTGAGCCAAAGGGAAACAGAGCACAGATGATATTGGCAATAGATGGAGATGCGCTTGTCTTACTGGGTTAAGTCAGTTTGTCTTCTGAGTTGTTTTATTCTTTTGTTTTTCACATTTTGATCTGCTATAATGCACTATAATCATGGGGTGTTGGAAGACCAACATTTTGGAAAAAAATTAAAGATTTACTTCATAATCTATTTCTTGGCAATCAAATATGAAGTCACATGAGCTGACAGTGAGACCAGTAAAACAGCAAAGGATGTGTCCATCCCCACCCCCACCCGTGCTCCAGCCTGCCCTCTGTGTTCCAGCGATACTCATTTTGATTTCAATTAAAGATCCTGAGTGTGACTCTCGGAGAGAAATTGCCTGCCTTTAATTAGGTAGTCTAAGTTCATGGAAGCAATTGTTGTTTCTCCAGCACTTTCAATTTGATGAGCCAAGGACTTCCATTTTATAGCTATGAATGAATATAGTTTCATACCCCTCAGGTTTCTTGTCCTGCTAACTGTTTTGCAACCGAACAGGGAATATTACTTGTGTGTTTGTCATTAGATGCTGAGGGTATGCTGCTGTGTGTATCCGTGTGTGTGTGTGTGTGTGTGTGTGTGTGTGTGTGTGTGTGTGTGTTCCTCATGCCTTGCTCTGGACTGCAGGTGGGCTGCTCCATCTGTGATGAAGAGGTCAGTAGCTGGCTAGGACCACATGGTGCTGTGCAGGCCGCTGCCCGCTGGTCAATAATCTATTACAGGACATCCCTCCTCCTCTATGTGACTAATGCTCCTCGCAGAGATGGTCTTCCAGAGGTTAATGCTGCTCGGCTGACCCCGGTCCCCTCTGACAAACACTGTCAATGCTTGATTCAGAAAAGCTCTTCCTCAACTGAATATCAGATTGGCCTCTTGTGGAGGTGGCATGAATATATTCAAGGATTCATGTTTGAGTTCGTAAGTATAGTAATAGTAATACTTTTTATGTAAAGTACAGTACAGTGTAATTTTCCTCACATACATAAAGTGCACATCTGATGATAAAACTACTGCAGTGAATGGTATGTTCATGAACTAACCTAAGGGCAGGAAAAATGAAGATTAACTCAGAGAAATCAGGTGTACAAAAACATCCTTTTTAGAGGAAATCCTGCCAGTTTTGCAGCAGTGAGTCTTGTGTTGGCTCTGTAAACCTGCACATTTGAACCAAAGCCAAACAGTCATTATAATATAATTCCTGTTAGTTAGAAAATGCATGTTGAGATCTTTATAGCTACTTTGCTATAAAGTTGAAAGGAAACGATTCAATTCATTTTAAGCAACCAGAACTGTTTGATTGTGGATTCTTAAACATTTTGGGGCCTTTGCAAATACTTTATGCAAGCATTTGTTTATTTTATTTGTACATATACAGTTTCACAAACTCCACTAAGACATGTCTAAAATGTTTACTAATTTTAAGTAATGTAGTTGTTTAATAAATAAATGGATGGGCTCATACCTCACCCACCCCAAATTTTCTGTGTCCTGATACTATGCTGCAATAGATACTACCCAATGCTGTCATACGCAATCATAAATAATATTCAGGATTCTGGATCATTAGATCTGGAATCATTCTTCAATCATGAACAAACTTCGCTATATGACAGAACTTATGGTCATGTTGCCCCCTAATTCTTTTTAGAGGATTCTGATGTATCCTTATAAGGCTAGATGCAAATTTGTGAATAGTGTGCCCATCTCACAACGGTAAAGAATCCTTTTACAAAATCCTGGATCCAGATCGTGGTCACCTCAGAAATGTAATCAATTGTTCCTTGTACCACCTCCAACAACCCCAGAGGTTTTCATCGAAATCCGTTTGCAAATTTTTGAGTTATCATGATAACAGACAAACAGACAGACAGCAACTGAAAACATAACCTCCCTCCATCTATTAGCGGGCAAGATAATAATAAACTGCAGTTATCATTGCGTTAAGGTGTTTACATACATGTGCACATTAAATTAAAAGTCTCAACTGGGCTACTTTTACCTCGCCCACCAATTGGTGTAGAGAGGTTATGTTTTCGGTAGTGTTGGTCTGTCTGTCTGTTAGCAGGATAACTCGGATCCAGGATTTTGTAAAAGGAATCTTTACCATTGTGAGATTGGATCAATATTCACACATGTGCCTCTAAAAAAAGAAAATACTCCTGTAGAGTAAGAAATAAAGCCAGTGACATGCAACTAACACCAAAAAAAATAGCTGAACCTGATGGAGTATGACAACATTGGGGTGGGTGAGGTATGCGCTCTACTGAGTGCCCTTCTAGATAGTTAGTTTCTCAGCTGTGGGAAGAAGTAATGAGTAGAGTTAAACATGAACTTAATAAAAGTCATTTAGTTTAATATCTGCTGTCAGATTATTATTTTTTGTGTTTGCAGTGCGTACACATCAGCAGATGCTTAACCTGGGTGACGTTTACCTTCACTCTGTGATCTTGTGATGTTCTGATCAGCTGGACTGAAGTCATGTGATTTGCTGTTTGACCAAAAATAACTCCTTGGACAAGACTGCAGCTCCCACAGCATATACAATGCATGTAAACCGCCTGAAACTGTAGCTAAAAGGCTTTAGCCTCATGGTTTGTGTGTCATTTCAAATCTAGCATGCTGGCGTACGGAGGCGACACAAGGAAAATGATATCGCTGTCCTGATTTCACTGTAACTGTCAAGCATTACGTTACTGCACTCAGCTGTGACTGTGCATTTGGGGTTGCAAGGTTGAAAGTATCTCAGCAGAAGATGAGATAGGCAGATCTCTTTATAGGATCCTGATTGGTAAGAAGATCATGTTATTTTCACAACCCTCAGTTCCAACCAATTTGCCACAAATTTTATCTTGCAGGCACTCAAGCATTGCTGGTGGCATTGTTCCTACTTTTTCTCTTTCCCTTGTCAGCCCCTTTAGCCTTTTTTTCTGGCTCTGAACAAGCTCAAATATTTATCATTGTGGATGCAGCTCCCCAAATTTCCACCCAAATCTCTCTTTTTTTTAAAGCATGTGAGCCAAAAAAAAAGAAAAAAAGAAAACGTTACAGTTTGTTTTCCATCTGATTTGCATAGAGTGATATTTGGGCTGCCGTTATGAGCCTCATAAATGAATTGGATCATGGATTGTGAACACTGTGCAGTCACACTGTATTCATTGTTAATCCATAACATTATGGTGATGTCTCTTTGTTTCTCTGTTCTGTTTTAATAAATCACCTGCTGCCTCTCCAAGACGCTGTCATTTGAAATTCTAGCAGCGGGTCTCGTCTGAGTGCGATGAGGACTACAGGCAGACCTCATGTCTGCGTGTGGAGCAGAAGGAAATTAGCCGCACCTGAATGACAAGGCAAAGGCTCCCACCCCCAGAGGGGCTGTGATCTACACACAAACTCCCTTTTAATAGACTTACACCTCATTTGGCCTCTAAAGCTTGTTGAAGGGTCCCAGAGGACAGGGAGGTGGGAGGAGGGGAGGGAGGCCCCTCAGAGGTCAGCCCACTGCTCGCTGTAAACCAGCTGCAGTGAAAGGGAGAGCTTGATTAGATGGCCATTCACACCCAGAAGGGGAGCGCCATCCGGGGACAATGCCACATTTTCCCTTTGCAAAACAACAGGGACATTTTGTCTGGGCTGTCGCGAGCAATATCTGTTATGTAGTGGATGTAGAGACAACTGGCTGTTCAAACTATAGCCACTTTTGTTTAAAGAAAAATCAATTTTACCAGTAGGCTTGGAGGAAGCTAATTTTACCCATTCATCTAGATTTTACTTATTTAGCTAATATGCTATACATAGCATATTACCGTGGTGGTAAAACATTGTGAGCTCTACCTACTTAACTCTTCAGTCAAGATTAAGTTAAAATTTACTTATAAGGTAAGATATAAGGTAATCGTATTATCTAATCTATAAAAAAACATGTTTTGCACTACTGTTAGCTAAATTTGCTTAGCACAGTGACTGAAAACAGCTTCCCTGGGCATAGATTCAACAAGGTGCTCCAAACATCCCTCAAAGATTTTGGTCCATACTGACACAACAGCATCACACAGTTGCTGCAGATTTGTCGGCTGCACAATCACGATGCCAGTCTCACGTTCCACCACGTCCCACAGATGCTGTGTTGGATTGAGATCTGGCGATTGTGGCTGTCATTTGAGTACAGTGAACTCATGGTGATGTTCAAGAAACCAGTTTGAGATGATCTGAGCTTTGCCATATGGCACAATATCCTACGGAGGGCACCCACCAGAAGTGGTAATAAAAGGATGGACATGGTCAGCAACAATAGTCAGGTAGGCAGTGACATTTCAGCAATGCTTAGTTGGTGCTAAGGAGCC
>JAVDPK010000142.1:0-32956 GCA_034780415.1 Cichlasoma orientale | reverse complement strand
ATGCCCCCAACGTTTGGCAAATACCCCCCCCCCCCCCCCCACACACACACACACACACCAATGCACCACCACCAGCAGTCTGAACCACTGATACAAGGCAGAATGGATCCATGTATTAATGCTGTTTATGCCAAATTCTAACTCTGCCACCCAAAATGAGACTCATCAGACCAGGCAACATTTTTCCAATCTTCTGTTGTCCAATTTTGGTGGGCCTGTACAAACTCTAGCCTCGGTTTCCTGTTCTTAGCTGACAGGAGTGGCACCCCATGTGGTCTTCTGCTGCTGCAGCCCATCTGCTTCAAGGTTCAATGTGTTCTGCATACTTTGGTTATAATGAGTGGCTATTTGAGTTACTGTTGCCTGAAACAGTCTGGCCATTCTCCTCTGACCTCTGACATCAACAAGCCATTTTTGCCCAGAGAACTGGCGCTCACTGGATATTTTCTCTTTTTTGGATTATGCTGTAAACCTTAGAGATGATGATTGTTAATGAGCAATTGAACAGGTGTATCTAACAAAGTGGATGGTGATTGTCAGTCCCTTAATGTCTGAAATAGGTGCCATGAAAATATTCCCAAAAGTTGTCTGCTTGATGCCTTCAAGACTCATAATGCTAGTTACAAATTCATAAATTAGATATTAAATGGGATGTTAAATTTGGCTGGCAAAGAAAAAGAGTTGAAAATGTGATCCACCTGCCAGAGAAAATAAACAGCAAATTCCTTGCAGTGTCTTCTAGTGCGATCAAAGACTCAATAAGACAAAATGACACGCAGTTGTCATAGCAGGCATACCCTTTATTATGCTTAACTTTAATCCTTAATATTATTATATTAAGCCAGTCAGTTACCTCAGTTACAGTATGTAATTAGCTAGACGTTAGAATACATTAGGTACAACAGATAGCAAAGTATCCAGATGATAATATAAGTAAAGGTGGTATTACATGTTGTTAAAGCAGTCAGACAGTTAAACAATTCTTTATTCTTCAGAAATAAATGTTCAAATTCACCATAATGTGATTAAAGAAAAGGAGAGCCATTTGTTTTGATTAACAGAGTTTTAGAAATAGAATCACCAAATTTATTTGAAAACTATGGCACAAACCTGATATCTACAGGCAGTTTGGATGCATTCAACCTTGATGCACGTTTAATGAAATACACATTTAATCTGCAAGACATTTGAAATAAATTATTATTTATTGGTTGAAAAAGTTGAAATAAATATTGTGTCAGCAATTTTTCTTTATTGAAAAAAATGCCTCTTATAGAATTCCTTAAAAAAATCTAATATATCTATATTTTGCCTCGTTTTTCATTGCCTCTCATGCCAGTGCCCTTACATTGGTCTGCAGCATGTTTTGCCACATAAAGAATCCCATATTATACACTAAAATTAAAACACTGTCTCTCAAAGCAAAGTTTTGTACATTCAGACATAACATAAATTCACCTTTGCTTCATTTGAGCATCAAGAGCTTAAATCCTGTCGTGTGGAGAGTGGAAGGAAAGTATTTCCAAAAAGAATACTGCACTGAAATGGTTTTCAAGGCTTTTATTTTGATATTACAAGTCAATAAACTAGAGCTGTCCTGTGTCCTGTGCCATATTTTACAGTGTTTAAGCAAAGACTGCCATAAATAAAGAACTAAATTAATATTTTTGATGGTATGAAATGTATATCATCAACTTTGACAAAAAAAAGCCCAAAACAAAACAATATACATACCTTTGTAGATGTCTCACAGCTGTGGAATATTGTCCTCAGGTTGTTACTTTTGACAGGGTACACGGGTTACTAAACAATAGACCCCAGTCCTTTTTATTTTTAACCAGTGGATATATTTCAAGTGACACACTGTGATAAACTGGGAATTCATTTTGTTTGTGTGCCTGAGTGGATGCTCTCACTGTCATTTTTTTTCCTTTGCACTTCATTCAGTGACGTCCAAAAACATTGATGGTTAATTATTTCAGATGAGGCTTTCTGCATAGCTCCTGTATCCCCGGGTTAATTCAGAAGCATTCCCTTATCTTCCCAAGGGTATAGATTTTGCATTTTAAGTGAGGCACAGCACAGACACTCAGCAGTATTTTAACTTCCTAAGTTGAAGTGCGGCTGGGGTTAAGTGGTCCCTGTGCTCACAGCACCTATCTCAGCCCAAACATGACAGCTGGGGACTTGACTGTTGCTATGGAAATCACTCCCTCCTCCTCCCCCCCCGGCCCGTCCACCTCTCAGTATGCGTGAAAATGCCCCAGACTGCTCATTTGAGACCATACAAGTCCTCCTCCTTCTCCCAGTGTTAACAAGTCAACTTTTCTGTTGTTCTGCCCTGTTTCAAACGGGGTTTATTGCAAATGGAAAATGGCTCGGGGTGCAGTCGGGTGCTTAACGGTGCTCAACTCGGCTTTGCAGCTGGAAAATTTCTTAGAATGGGCTTCTATAAACTGGCTAGAGATGGAAACAGAAATTGTTTGCTTCACAGTCTCGCAATCTCATTCTTAAACAACTAAAAAGTGCAATGCAAATAAATGCTGTTTCTGAACTATAATGTATCAATAAAGTAATATTTCCCAAGCTTTTTGGATAATAAACCCATTTAATTCTTAAAATATGACCTCATGCAAAACGGATTGATAGGAAACAAAGAATTTATGGAATATTATGTGGAAAACAACTTACAGTATGATGCTAATGTCTCTTCTACTGTGCCTGAAGAATGTCTTCTTTTGTTGTATTTATGCATAAATAACCATGCACATCTACACTGTGTATTTTACAGATACTTATCATTTTTAATGACTGTTAATGCTGCTGCATTCATGTGTTTTGACCGATCACATCAGCATCATCCTTTATGCTGAAAAGGTACCTGCACCTTGTTGCAATCCAGTGAGACCAAGAAAAACTTTAAATAATGATTTTAAAAAAAGTGCTCTGCGTGGAGTCCTCAGAAGCTCTAATCAAATCAATAAGTCAATTTTTAAAAGAGGGTCACGGATTTTGAGCCTTTTGGTAATGCACATGTTGGCAAGTACAGGATAGCAAAGCTAAGAAACCCCTTTAGTTCAGCCATTTAAAAGATTTTATGTGTTGTCAAATGTCTGTATCTAATGTTATGTCTTGACAAGCTTTTTTATTAAAATAAAAAGGAGCCGCGAGTCAACACAAGTCACCAAAAAAAAAAAAAGTTTTAAAACTTATGGTGTAAACAATGTTTATTCCTCAACAAGCTGCCGGGGAAAAAAATCGCCAGGAGGAGCTTCATACAGCCACCATAAATAATTATCTGCTATACATTTCATCACTCCCACTCCTTTCCTGTCTCAATCAATCCTCAGCCGAGGAGCCTTGCATGCTGCTGTAAAATGACTAGAAGCTGATGGATACAGTCCCCAGCAGAGCACGTGACCTGTCTCCATTGGCGCCTTTGGCACCACATTTAATCTAAATGCAGTCCTTGACAACAGGAGGATTCTCACTTAGTTGTGTGCAATCTTTGCAGTTAGAAATGTTTTAAGTATGCTTCGCTTGTTGTGGTGTTTAAGCTCAAAATGGACAGATTACACCATCTGTTTTCTACCTTTTCTAAAAAATTTTTTATTTAAGCACTGTGAAAGGAAGAAAAAATAAATTAATTCATGCTTCTTTCAGTCTTATGGTTATAGTAAAAAGTGTGAAAGTTATATCAGTGTTAGCTTCTGGGATGCAGGTGGGAGCTGGCTATTCTCATGCCAACTCTTCTACACTCAGTTTCTTTCTCCAGGGCAAAGCACTAGCCCTGCTGAGAGCACACATGAGTGGTCCACGGAAGGGCCGAGATCCCGACAGCTCTAACCCCCTGCCGACACCTCATCCGTCTTGCGGTGTGTTGGCACTGTGAAGGGTAAACTGGGCTGATCAGTGGGACAGGCGGGGAGGGCACAGGAGAGCAGCCTTCCCACTGGAGCTCTAGACCAGCACGTTCAGATTAGAGGAAATTTGTTCCACAATATTGTGGCCTCCTGCCTTCCAAGGCAGGGCCCGCACAGAAGGCAGAGGCAGAGATTTGGGCGGTGGCCAAGCCTTTTCGTCGGGCTCCTCGTTCGCGCCACATGTGCAAAGCTCGACTCCCCACTGATCCTTCTAGCTTTATAGCCTCCCTGCCTGATGGAACAAATGCTACATTGCAGAAAATAAACTTATCTCATTTGGATGACAACACATTCCCCCAGGTTATAATGTTGCACCATTTTGAAAAAGGCAGACAGGGTCAATTGTACATTTCCAGCTCAACTAGGGAGTGTTTTGCTGTGAAATGCCTGTCTCACCACATGCCTAACAGTGAATTTCGAACAATTTGCCTTATTGACTCCCTTGGTGTTCAGTGTGTTGTATTCCCTTTTGCATCTTGTATATGTCTCTAAGAAATGTCACATGGACATGCATCTTCCTTTTGTAAAGAAAAGAAGGAGGAATGTATGTTTCAACACATTATGCCATTCCTTTTTTTTTTTCCAGAGAAGGACACATGGCAAGATTGATGACCTTTCTAGATTATCCCCCAATACAAAAGCCATCATTGAACAGCAGGGCTGCCATTGTGTGTGGGATGTCTCCCATTGATTTAAGTAGTATATTTTCATGATCTATAAAGAGGCCAGCTGGAGAGAAAATTATTTGCTCTCAAATGTTTAGTATCTATAAGGCATCATACTCGTGATTAGAAGATGATTATCTCTCTATGAACTCCTTTACACTTTTTTCCCCCTGAAAAATGTTACGTCAGTCACAGCTTTGTGCATAGTAAATGAATTATGAACAAGTAAAATTAAAAGGCCAGATGGTCTAAAATACAAAGCAAACAAACACGTTATTTTTTATTTATTTTAAGGTATGTTGCTGAGACCATATCCACACCAGCAAAATGGAGATAAATAGGATTTGTAGCACTTTGAATATTTAACCAGAGTGTGTAACAATAATTTAGCTTGTCCAATATGTTTTGAGGCAATATGATTACTTCAGGTCAGGTCGTCATACTGGACTTCCTAAAAGTTAGGAACAGATAAAACAATGAAAGACAATTTGCGCTGAACATTATCATATCAGGGAGAACATTTTACACTGCTGTGAACACTGCAGAGTTGCTCAGATAACAGTTTCCCTGTTATGCTGATTAAAAATTATAACTAGGATGTTGTTTCAGTTTATAACAAATTATATTTGCTCTTGCAAATTACTCGTGTCTGTATGTTACTATGTGGATTTACTGAATCAAAACTCCAAACTTTAGCAAACATTTTTAATATTGCAAAGCTCATTAGTATGCACAATGTCATAATCAGACCAACTGTATTGTACTGAGGTTGTTACACAAATATATGTGTATATACAAAAATAATAAATGATGATTTATTAATTTAAAATCCATCATAATTATACTTTATAGTATAAAAATTTGCAATGGGCTTCTTTGAAGCTGAAAAGATATTTATGTTATGCACCTGATACTTTGATACTGATTTACTAATGAGGGTCAGCTGGCTGTTTTCACCACATGGATCAAGATCAGCTGACTCACCATGAGAATTACAAAACCTCCATGACTCGAAAAGTGATGCATCAACTCAGCAGACAAGGCTGTGCTGCAAAGGCTCTATTCTCAAACGCATTGATGCATGTAAGTTAAAACGGTAAACAAAAGAAGTTTGACTAAAGAACCTTTAAAGGAACAGGAAGCCTAAGAGAAAACTCACTTAAAGCAGAAATAAACAATCCCTCCCCCCAAAACTGCTATTGCAAATACAGAATACTTTCCTTGTTGAAACATATGGTTGTATTAAGATGGGAAGCATAAACAATGTTAACTGAAGGTTGTGTTTGAACTCTCTCAAGCCCCTGACCTCTTTCCACTGAGTGTGACGCTCCAATGTTTGCTCTTGCTTTCACTTTCTGTTGTATCTCTCTCTCCTTAACTTCTTTGCCTCTTCAATATTAAAAAAGAAAAAAAAAGTATGTATTTTTTAAAACAACAGCCCTTTAATGCAACCATTTTAGTTGTGCAACTGCGCTAATAATTTCGTTGTTTTGGCAGACAGAATTACATCGTGAAAGTAAAATTTTAACCGAATAAAATTTTAACTGGGTGCTTTTTGGCCAATCAGCTGATAGTTTTACTGGAGAAGTTTAGCCAGTGTGTTGGAGCTGCAGAAACACTCGGCCCAGTCTGACTGCGCAGTGGCATTACACAATCGTGTTTCTTAATCCTCAGATGAGTGCAGACAGCTGTGTTGTGTCAAAGTCGGTTTTCACACTGGCTTGCAGCGAGCACACAAACGGTCACCATCAATGTTTAATTTTGGCCTTTCATCACATTATGTCAAAGACAGCTGTTTGTCCGATGAAAAGCATCAAGCATGTCACGCTGAGCCATGCCAATATAAGAGCTGTCAAAATCATCCTTTACATACCCTGGGGGTTTTCAATCCTATAAAACAAAACACTATGAGCCTTCGAGGGGGTTTCTAAAAAATCCCCAAACAAAGAAGAAGAAGAAGAGGAAGAAGAAGACGAACAACAACAAAAAACTAAAATGAATCAAATCACTCAGATCAGAAGTCCAAGATCACCCATTTATTGTCCAAATATTTTCTCCTGGTGTCTTCAGCCAGTCGTCCCATTCATTCCTCTAATAGTCCGCTTCTGTCCACAGTGGACCCATTAACCACAGATTTGTTTTCATCTCCTCGACACGTGAAGAGAGGCGTGTGCTCTCCACACAAAAGAGCCCAAAAGAGCCATTAAACAAAATGTGAATAAAAAGACTGGATGATATCAATATATACAAATTAATTCTCTCTTGAGTCATCGCTGGCCCATCTTTTGGCTAAGAATTGGAGTGTCTTAATTGCTTTCACTTAGCCCCGTGCTTCCTAGCAATCAAGTTGCTTCCATTTAATTCAAGTGCCACGAGATGGGGAGAAAGTGGCCGCTTCCTGTCCCTGGAGCATAATAGACGGTGGAGAGTGAGGATACACCCACAAAATTGGAAAACACTGGGATATAGATTAACAGAAATGAACACCATTAGCCTGGCAATGAGGAAATCATTTTCTCCCTCAGGTGTTTTGAAAGACAGAGTCAGGTTGTGAATTGGGGGAGAACTCTGGCTGATCAGACTCCTTTTAGCTGACCCTTGTGAATATTCAAGAGCAGAGGGATTTGATTTAAAGTTAAATATCAATTTACCATTTTAATAAAAGTCAAAAGACAATAAGATTTGTTGAAACAAAGTCTCGATTAAATAAAGATATGAATCACGGGAGTTTTTTTCCATTTAGATAAGCCAAAATTATCCAGAGCCCACATTTATGCAGGATTTGCTTTAAAAAAGCTGAATTAAAATTGAAAAAAAAAGTGTGAACTCACCACAGGCAGCAGGGCTAATGTTAGGAAGGTTAGCTCATTAGTTTCAACCAGAGCCCATCTATGGGGAGTCCATTGACTTCTGACTATTGCTGCTGTACCAAAAATGGGCTCACAAGATTGCTTTCAAAGAATAGATGTAAAGGGCCAGTTTTTCTCTAAAAGGCACGGCTAGATCTTCTATTATGCACTGATTGATCAAGCATGGATTTACAACTGAGTATATGAGAATATCCTGGCTTGATGGCACTCTTCCAGACAACAGGACCGCAGTTAAATTATTTCCATGTCTGTTTCACAAGGTTTACATCACAGTTGTTTGTGAAGGTTAGCATTGACTATTACTGGAAATTTCCTGCTGCTGAAGTTCTTCCCTATTTAGAAAATTTCCATCTCTGCTTTAAGACTAGCTTACTGTCTTAACTTATTAAATGAAATAAAAATCTCAGTGGTATCCTTCACGCTTCCAGAACAAAATCTTAAATATTTTAAATAGCTGGCTTAAATCTTTGTGGATTTTTACTAATTTTAGTTGCCTCTCCTGGGCAACTCCTTGCAATAATAGGCAGCTCTGAGATGTCAGTTGTACACATTTTCCAATAATAACACAACAGACATCTGCAGACATGAGACTGTTCACTGATCTTGATCAGCAAGGGCTGTTCTCACACTTCTGTGGCTCACAAAATGGAAGTGAATGACAGGTGGATGATATAAAATCCATCATCAACAAGAGCTTGCATTTTATTTTTAGCTGTAGCGACTGATGAATGTGTTTAGCAAGATTTCTTTTCTTTGTGCAAATCCTCGACTTTAGGAAAGTTGACAGGATTCGTGGCGAACCAACTGCATGTTTCTTTTCAGCCTGTCCAAGTCCACCAAACTCTTCTTCCTCCTTACTTCAGGTTAATCAGGTGTAATTTAAAATCCAAAATTCCTGACAGTACATTTTCTGATGGTATTGCCTGTATGTTCTGCATGGCTGTTTGGATCAAAGACTGGTTATCTCTTCTATTGAGCTGTTCTAACCTCTGTCCACTCTCATTACAGGAAGGCAGTGGTGAATTTCCTAAGCAATCAGGACTAACGCTCCCTGGCAGGTATAGACTACGACACTCTAACAAGTAAAAATGCAAAGCCAAGTAGAATATTAAATCACAGTGATATCAGTAGTGATACCCCTGTATATACATACAATAGAGGAGTGCAGCACAATTCTAAATTGTCCATGATCATCTGGTCCACATTGCTTGAAATTCAGCTAATCAAATCAATATATTTTTCATGATCACTGCGTTTCTCTAAGCCTAATTTAGAATTTCCTTCTTATCAACTCTACATTTTTAGGTACAATCTATATTTTGCATTCATTCTGCTTTGTCAGATATAGATATTTTCACATTCATTAATTGATGCTGTATACAGTACTTTGCGTAGTGGTTGGGTCCGCTATTTGTGTGTCGACTCAGAAGATTTTCTTATGCAGAAAGAATTCACAACAAAAGATATACTGCTCAAAAAAAATTAAAGGAACACTTTTTTAATCAGAGTATAGCATCAAGTCAAACTTCTGGGATATTGATCTGGTATTGGTATTAATGAAGTTAACAACAGTTTTTTCTGACTGTTTTTTCACTAGTTTTGCATTTGTCTAGGGTCAGTGTCACTACTGGTAGCATGAGGCGATACCTGGACCCTACATCGCTTGCACATGCAGTCCAGCTCCTCCAGGATGGCACTTCAATACGTGCCATTGCCAGAAAGTTTGCTGTGTCTCCCAGCACAGTCTCAAGAGCATGGAGGAGATTCCAGAAGATTCCAGGTTAAGGACAGAAGGTCCTTAACCCATCAACAGGACCGGTATCTGCTCATCTGTGCAAGGAGGAACAAGATGAGCACTGCCAGCGCCCTACAAAATGACCTGCAGCAGGTCACTGGTATGAATGTCTCTGACCAAACAATCCAATCAGAAACAGACTTCATGAGGGTGGCCTGAGGGCCTGACGTCTTCTAGTGGGGTCTGAGCTCACTGACCGGCACCATGGAGCCTGATTGGCATTTGCCATAGAATGCCAGCATTGTCAGGTACTCCAGTCTCACCCTGTGGCTTTCACAGATGAGAACAGGTTCACCCTGAACATGTGACAGACGTGAAAGGGTCTGGAGAACCCATGGAGCACATTATGCTGCCTTTAACATTGTTCAGCATGACCGGTTTGGTGGTGGGTCAGTGATGGTCTTGGGAGGCATATTCATGGAGGGATGTACAGACATCTACCATGACCGACATTAGGTACTGGGATGAAATCCTTGGACCCACTGTCAGACCCTATGCTGGTGCAGTGGGTCCTGGGTTCCTTCATGTGGTGAGAGTATCCAGGCAGCTCCTGGAGGGTGAAGGAACTGACACCCCTACGGTTGCCTGACCTAAATTTGTCCTGTGGGACATTATGGTTTGTTCCATCTGACGCCACCACGTTGCACCTTTGACTGTCCAGGACCTCAATGATACCCTGGTCCAGATCTGGGATGAGATCCCCCAGGGGACCATACGTACTACTGAGTACCATTTGAGCTGCTGCAATGACATTTTGATGGACTAGCCTGCTGCATCATTTTCTCACTCTGATTTTTCAGCTGTCTTTGAATTCAGCCTTCTGTAGGTTAATAACTTTCATTTCCATCAAACGATGTGGCATCCTTTCATTCCTAACACATTACTAAGTCCATATCAGTATTTGTGTGGTGCATTTTCAAAAGTGTTCATGTAACGTTTTTGAACAGTGTACATTAATGTACTGGGCAAAATTTGCAAAACACTAATTAGTGCACGTGTGCTTTACATGTATTTTGAGCGCACGCATATGCCCTATAATCATGTAACTCTTAAGAGCAAAATAGCTGGCGCCAAGTGTTTTGAGGAGGAAATGTGTAAGTACAGCACAAGTACAGCTACAGCCATTTGTAAAGAAGATTTCACATTTTCATCGTGAAAGTGTGTATCCTGCATTTACGTAATAATAAAGCTGAGCGCGACAAAAAGTCCTCGGAAGCAAAAGGTGTTTTCCCCATGGAGAGAAAAAGAGAGAACTGTTGAACACTTGAACAAAGAACCTCTCACTACAAACACAATTATATTTATATTTTATTTTTGTATTTTATTAAAATAATGTCGGGGTACTATATGGATTTACTGGAATAACAAGACAAGCGGCAGACATGCATTTCACTTCAAATCAAGCTAAATTTTAATTTTCTTTGAACAATGACACCCCAACACAAACCCCTATTCTAATGAGGACACACATACAACCGTTCGTTTAGTTTTTACGAATGAACACAAAACTGACAGCACAAAGCAAATGTTGAAAACCAGCCCAAAGAGACTTTAAAGCAATTGCCACAGGGATTCTATGAACATGTACTGGTAGGGCTACAATGTTGCAAGCCTGAGTGCTCATCATCATTGACTCTGTTACCTGTTAAACAGTTAACAAAGTGAAGCAACGTGTTTGTTGTCGTGACTGTAATCTGTAATTCTGATGGAAATGAAAAAGTGTCAGGTTTAAAGTTTAAAAGCATGAGGCACAATAACCAGATGCTTTATATTCATACCATGACATTGACCACCTCTCCTAAAATAAAAAAAATCTCCAGAGTACTTGTAATTAGTTGACGCCAACCCTTTTCTTGCGTTCACCCCTGTTACAAAAATGTCAGCTAGCAAAATGAATCTGGGTTATGCATGGCATTCTGGGTACGCTGTTTTCTTCTCTTTTGGTAGGGTGAGGTGCAAGGTGAGAGTAGATCTAAGGGTTTTGACGCTGAGACGCACCAGCTGTGTTTATAGATTCCCACTGCACCTGCTGGGGTTACAGAGCAAGTGCACTGAGGGATTAAGCGCTGGGGCACCGGGAGCCGCAGAACAAGAAACAACATATTCATAGTAAGGGAGCATGTCAACACTTCCCTGGTGGGTAGCCGTACTTAAGCTATTCATTGTTGTCGGTTACTATGTAGGTTTCAAACTAATCTGTGCTTCTTTTTTCTTAGCTGTTAATCAAATATGCCCAGCTGAACAGGAAATGTGCTAATTTACTAAGATAAAAAATCTTTGCAGAAAAAAAAAAGAGGAAAAGGCGGCTCTAAGAAGATGAAAGCTGTCGGACATTTAGCATCTACAGACATTTACATTTTGCTGGGGTGTGCTAGTTCTTGATTACAATGTTGACATTTTACTTTGAATTAACCTGATTAATGTCATTGAGCATAAAAGCCCATAGCTCAGCATTTCTCATGATCACCGGAGATAGATTAAGAAAGAAGGCTTTCAAATTGAATATACCTCTCCCTGCCCAGCCTGCTAATTGTGCCATTTACCACTACTTGAGTCACTGACCGATGCTACTTAGTCAAACTAATGATGATGCACACACCAAGCCATCCCTCGATAATTTAACGAAAGCTCCATGTCTTTCTTTGTAGTTTTTTGTTTTTTTTTTTTTTTTAACTTTTTTTAAATTAACCCCACAAAAACATATTGAGGTGTGGTCATTTTGTACTTTTTAAAATTTGTGCCAAAATTACTTTTTTTTCCCCCAAATCCATTTTATGTCACTTGTTACTGAGTATGCAAAGTAAGAACTGTTAACATTCTTGTTTACAGTATTCAGTCAGGTGAGGATGTTTATTGATTGCACGGCAATATCTCAAAAAATCTTTCTTAAAAAAATAAATGCAAAAATTAAAACTTGCATGAGCTTACTATCTGATCAGTTCAGTGTACTTTTTCTTTTCCATGGCCAAGTTTTAGTTGCATAAACATATCAAACATCATTTCAGATATTATTCAGAAAGGAAATTGATCTGAAACAACCCATATTCACAAGAATCCACTGCTTTTAGATTGGTTGCATTTCATATTCAGACATCCTACATATGAAATACATACCTTTCCCAATTATTCTCATCTCTCAGGATTTAGGACTAAATATTATAGCAAGTGTTCAACAGTTACGCCACATTCCAGTAAAGAAGTTTCGCCCCTGGCGGACATGCTGTCTGCACTTGCAGGTTTTATTTACGCTTTATGGATGTGTAAAAATGCTGGCTCCATCCAGATTGGGTGAAGAAAATTCAGCTGTAATGCTTTTCCCTTTCTGGCCTGATTGACTCTGATATCACCAGTGCTTCTAAAATGAAATGCCCATGTGTCTCTAAACACACAGCATTTGTTCTGAGGCAGAGTGGCACTGCAGAGAGGAGCAGAGCAGAGCTCCTCTCCTCCAGCAGCACTGAGCCTGACCGAGGCAGGGAATAAGTAAATGAATAAATAGGCTGATGTTGAATTTTCCCCTCACTTGCCTCCACTGACACAAATAGGATCTACAGTAATTTATAATGCTGTTAGAGAGGCGGCTCTCTCTCTAACTGAGGTGTCTGTCACCTCGTGTGCAGAAGGCCTCTCAGTGCCAGAGTGGAGGACCTGCAGCACCCTGACATCCTGCTTTGCTATTCCACACACACACGGCCCAAAGGCTAAGTGACATCAAGCCTCATTATTGTCATCACATGCCACATTTGTAACTGGTTAGTGAGCAAATTGTGATAAAATAGGCTGATGCCCCTTCTGAGTGTCTCTGGCTGAACAGGCTGGACTTTCCATAATGTTGAGAACCAAATGGTGGAGCAGAAAAAGAAGATGCAGTTTTTTTTGGGGGGGGGGGGGGGTTTTTGGCAAAAATACAGTTTTCCCTCCATCTTTTGTACGATTTAAGTATCAAAATGATCCATCAATACTGTGATGTTTTTTGCCCTATACGGAACAGTGCCTAATGAGCAAGAATTACTTTTACAATCCAAAAAAATCACTAAAAATTGCATTTCGTCATGTAGGAACCATGTTGCTTGAATTCTAAATCACCAACTGGTGTGTGTAATACAAACCATATGTTATTATTTTTATGCATAGTATTCTAAATGTGTGACATCTCCGTTGTATCTCTGGTGAGCAACTGCACATATTCTTTTTTTAAAAATATATATATATTATTTTAATCCACATGCAGGAATAATGAGGAGGAAAATCTCTTGCTTGCATCAACCCCAAATTGGTGAAATGAAAATCTGTCTTCAACAAAGGGAGAGACCCCCATGGTGTCTGGGTCTACAATTTCTGTCACATATATTCCTTGGAGGTTTCATGTGACAAAACACAGAAAGTTGCTTTGTCCCTCCTCTTGTCACGTTACACCCCTTACCCATAGGTTTTTTTTTTCCCCCCTTCTTGTTGTCTAGCTGTCTATGCTGTCAGCCCATAGCCTGGCACCTGCTCTCATGTTCCTAATTAGTCTCATTTAATTAATTATATACTGCAGCACATCTCCTTATTCCTGGCTTCCTCAGAATTTCATCGGCTTTGTGTCAAACCTGCAGAGAAGAGCAGTTCTCAGGTGCTGCTGTTTAGTTAGTTTTGTGACTTTAATGCCATTGTGGGCTTAAACCGCCGTCTTTGAATGCATACATTAACTCACTGCAAGGAGTTTCTAGGACCTGCGACTCCCACCAACGTGTCACTGAACGTTTTACTGGATGTAAATTCTCTGTGTTTCCCATTTCATAAAAGTGCTTTGTAATGTTGTCTGGGAGATTGATGCTGTTCATGCCTTCAGGTGTTGTTTGATCTCAGTAAGGCATATCTAATAGCAAAAGCAGCTTCCCAGCTGCCTCGTCATCCTCCTGTTACACCAAGATGCTTAATGTGCTAAAGAAAAGGTTCCATCAAATATTTACCACCTGATCAACACAACATAATAGGGAAAGATCAAACCTTTGACTGAATAGGTCAACCACAGGCTCATCGAGTTTCCAGCGGGGAAAACAGAATGGCGTCAGCTGGGCAAAAGACAACAGTTCTCATTCTTTGGAAATCCACATGATATAATTTTTTTTTATTCTTTAAGAAAAGTTTTGTTATGGATAAATTTTCCTTTTGAAAAAAGGTTCCTGACTGACTGCACCCACTCCATCCCTCACAGTTGTTTTGTTTTGTTCACACTCTCCTCACATTTAGCAAATTATTTTTTGTGACACACGATGCAAATATAGAAAAAGCTCCACGGAGATTTATCTGAAATGAACTAAAAACAATATACAGTAATGATTATATTTATTTTTCTGCAATTTAAGTGTGAATTCTTAAATGATTTCTTGTGTTGTTTTTGTATCAAGTGGTTGTGAGAGTGGCCTGACTCTCTGGTGTCCTTTCACTGCCAACAGATGACCAGGCGTCATAACTCAGGGAAAGATATAGTTTCTTTGATCATGATTACATTTTCAGAGAGGAATCACACTTTTGAAAAAATCCCAGCATGACAATTGATTTTTTTTTGTAACCTAACAGCTGCTGCAATGAAAATATTTATCTGCTCTGTGAGTAATTACATTTTCTCCTTCTTTGATTTGGGTTCGTTTCTGAAGGACCTGTTTGTGGAAGGGAGATGACAAGAAGTCGAGTTGACAGGCCTGGAGTGAGACAGTTAAATGCCCCTTGCTGCTCTGGATAATTAATAAATAAAGTACCAGGGGAGTCCTGTCATGGCTTCCTCTATGACAGGGGCTGTCTCCAGTGCGCTAAAGCATTAAATGACCAATTCCTGTCAGGCTAACTTCCACTGCACTCCCTTGGCACCCTCTCCCTCATTCTCCCTCTCTCTTCCCCTCTCACACACACTGTCTCTCTTTCTTCCAAAGAGAGCTACTTTGCTCTCTTTGCTCTGAGTTTTTCAGCGACTGATGGCTCTAGTTCATTTCTGCTGAATTAATTGGTCCCTGAATGAATTCTGTTGACAGGGCAATTCATCATGTGTTTGGCCTGACAGTGACTGGGGTGTTGGGAGTGTGGTGGTGGTGGTGGTGGTGGTGCAGGAGGAGGAGGAGGAGGAGCTGCAAGAGAAGCTGGGGTTATAGGGGAGAAAGGATGGGGGTTGATGATTCTGCCCTCTCTTCCATTATATCCTCTTCTGCTAACTGGAATACCCGGCATCAAATTCTTCTTTCCCCTCCTCAGTTCTCTCTGAATATTTCCCAGCTCCCTGGCTGCAGGCAAACAAACACAACTGGCTGACAGATCCAGCTGATTAGGGGAGCTCTTCTGTCTCCTTTGGAGGATATCCCCTTTACTGGCCAGTCAGGTAGCTAGCCCTGTTAGCTCAGGACCACCACCGCCTGTTATGTGGGACCTGACACGTTTGCTAAGTGAGGTGCATTGCATTAGGCTTTAATTGCATCATGTATCACACAATAGCCATTAGGGTAATTATTTACTGGTGAAGGGTAAATGAGGTTTGGCGCTGGGCTGAGCCAGCCTGGTTTTGGCAGTGGTGTGGCGCTCACCTATATGCTAACAGATCTAATAACTGGTCATATGAAAATATGCTTTTCCAACCAGCCAACCCCCCTCCCCACCCCACCAGTCTCCTTCTCTCCTCCTTTTCCCACTTGCTTTCAGTCAAGCAGGGCACTTATTATGTCCAATCAATCAATGCTCACTCATTAGGAACCTCCCCTCAAGTATCCTCTGGATGGCCTCGCACAGCAAGAGTCAAAAATTACCTCATAATTGCTGCTCAGGCATCATAACAAGCTAGGCTGCCCCACTGACACGGCCATACAAACAGGTCTAACACAGGAATTGATGGATACTGGAGAATCATATTATATATTGCCATATCCAATTAGATACAGCACATAAAGCAGCAGATCCATTCCCTCTTTTCATAACGTCCAAACCACTACTCGGATATGAAGACGTGAAAAGCATTTTCATATTTTCTCTACGGCTCCCCCTCCCCTCATCCTCTTCTTCATGTGTCACTGCAAATGATAACATCCTGAGGATTTATTGTACATTTGACACACCAGTAACCAAATTATAATTCAGTTGCTGCAGCATATTCATGGTACGGCTGTACAAATCACACAGAAAGGGTGTTCAGTCAGCAAGTATTAGCGCGGAGCAGCTCAAAAGGTCAACACTTAGATCTGACACTGTGGTTTGAAAGTATATGAGCACTGAGATTCTCTGTTATGGCACCTGGAAGCCTATCTTAGTACTGTCAGAGCTACATTTTAACACGTAGTCTACCACATGTAGAATTCCCGCTTTAAGCCGAGCGTACATTTTTTGAGATCATTCTAAATGTGAATACTTTTCTCTTGATTTGTGCAATTTAGACATGATGATTAAGGAGCAATCTGTAGAATGAGCTCTATGCATTTAGGTTATTACAGCTTATTGAAGTGAGGAGTAATTGCATTAGTGTCACAGTTAGATAAGGAATAAAAAGTAGATTATAAAAAGCTCTTTTTTTCCCTCTAGTAAATTAAAGTTTCATGTATAAAATTAATCAAAATTTCAGCACTTGTGCACTAAGTTGATTACTGACCTTTTTTTTCATAGAATAAAATGATTCTTGCCCTAACTCAAACTCAAATTTTTTTTTTAAAAATTGCTGTTCACCTTTTTAAAGATACCCATTTTTATATGTAACTTTAAACTCACATTTGCTGAGAATATTTGAGGAAATGTCCTCAAACCTATTAACTGAACGTTTGATGCACAAAAACCGTGACAGGTGCTGATTACAGCCAATCAGATCATCCCGGCATTTTTATATATACAGTAAATAATATATATATTTATATTCTAGTGGATGCTGTTGTCATCTGGCATGCTGCAGTCAATTTGAGCTTGATTGACAGATTCGTCCAGGTTCACAGTTTATTGGTTTCAGAAGAGAGAGCCAGATATGCCAATTTAGACAGGAAAGTGACAAAAAAGTTTCAATCTGAATAGAATAATTCTGCTTCTGGGAATTCTCAGCTGGGAAGAGAAAAGAGTCAAGCTCTTCTTTTTCCCCTTCCTCCTCTAACAAGGGCTGCGAATGACAAACATGTACGACAGTTAGGGGCTGACAGAACATCAGCTTCTGATGCTTCACAGGGGAGCTATGAAATAAACAACAGGCAGAGAAATTGAATTACAAAGTAAAAAAAAAAAAGAGTCTCTGTTCGAGGACCCAAAGGTATCAGGGTGCACCGCAAAACAGCTCAGTTCAGTTTTTTTTTTTTTAGAAAAGTGTAATTTTTAGAGTAATTTTTTTAGGAACATATGTTGTAGATAGATAGCACTGGAAACCTCACCGCTCCTATCCAGAGAGTTAAACTCACTTTGTGCTATTAAAACAAGTTTTAAAGAGTATCTATATGAAGAGACGGATGTTTGAATTATTGTATTATACTCTCACATTCTGGCTGACATTATTTGAGAAGCACATTCCGCTTTATCGTGTGGTCCTGCACCCCCAAAGCCTTTGCAAATCGCACAGTGTTAATCAGGACAGTGTCCACTTGTTGTAAATCAATAATGATATAACTAAGTCATACGAAGCGGCAGTGGCGGAGGGATTACGGAGTGAAGAAAGAGTGAAAATAAGCTCTAAGAGGGATTTCATGCATAAATCTCTCGCTGCAACTTAGCACAAATTGAATTCAGGCACACTGCTAGAAAAATTAATTCAGCTTTACAAAGCGAGGAGAGGTTAAACACTTTATGTGCTGCTCAGTGATCCAAATCATGGAGAAAACATTCAGAGGCATTCTCACTGTAGTCTCTTTGTACTGTGTGATCTTTATACCTGAAAAGTAAATACATTTATCTGAAAACAGCCTCATTAAGAGCTTGAATTCACTGACGCGTTCAGCTTTTTTTTTTTTTTTTTTTTTTTAAATCATCAGTACGCAGACCTATGCTATTTGTCATCTCTACAAAAATTTATACAAATCAAACATATACTTAACATGGTAATCTTTTTATTCTGACCTTCTATCTAGCATTTAAAATCGCTGTACAGATGTATTAAATATTTTAAGCTTTGTTGCATGGATATTTGTAACATCAGATCTTTGATGTAGTTTCCTGTTTATCAGCACAGATCATTCTTCAATCATTTATATGCCAGGCCATTAGGCTAGAAGTCCTCGACATCCGTCACAAGAAAACATGCTCATCATGTAAATGAGCTAATATTTAACATTGTTATACCGAATTTCACACCAGCAACATGTTTTAGAAAAATGTGGGGCATTTGGGGCACTGCTACCAAAGTGTTACATCTTCAAGGATCAAGGATATCTTTATTATCCCCAAGGGGCAATTTGTTGTACAGCGAGCACAAATCACACTGCATTCAAGCAAAATGCAATAAATAGGCAATAAATATACAAAAAAAGCAACATTAATGCTAAGAACATAGTGACATATTCAAAAGACCAATAGCAGCTGGGACAAATCAGTTTTTGAGCCTGTTTGTCCTGAATGTTGGCATACAGTATCTGCGGCCAGATGGAAGCAACTTAAACTCCTTTGATAAAGGGTGGCTAGGATCAGCCAACAAAGACAGGGCCTTCTTCAACGTCCTGACCTTACACAGGTGAAGAAGGTCATTCAGGGTCACACCTGCAACATTCCTGCACACTGTAACTACACCTTGACGTCTCTGTAGGTTCAGTGATTCATACCAGCTGACAAAAATGTAGAAAAGAAAAAGAATGTAAGAGCAGAAAACAAAAATAAAACAGTCTCATGAAAGTGCTGTGGACATGAAAACCACGAAGCCTGCAATAACGGTACAGCGAGCTTTGATGGTGAGCTTTGCTACGGGCAGGATCCACCTGAAGCCACCTGTCAAAGTTCAGCTTATAATCAGTTATAGTGCCGAAGTATTTATATGGATACACAAACTCAACACTCTCATCCTTTATCGCCACCGGAGATATGGTTGTAGGATTCTTCCTACAGTAGTTTTTGATTCGTTAGAGAAGAAGAACAACTTGCACCACCCTGAGAAACCCCCCCACTACAGGCGTACGATCAGGTTATCAGAAGTGTTGTTTCCCCATCCTTACCTGTCACAGTTCTGGACCTTCTTTGTTGTATTTTTTTCTTCATAAAGTGGCAAATGTTTTTAATGGATGACTAGTCTGAACTGTAGGAACACCAGTCATCCGCTTCTCTGCTGAGCAGTCATGCTACTGTAACACATGCAGGCACTGTCATGCTGAAGTAAGAATCTGTATCCAAAATCTGTATATATTATTCAGCCTTAATGGGGCCTTCTCATACATGTGCTCTAATGCACACTCACACCACCGAGGCTGCGAGCTTTTGTACATTCCTTTCCTTCTCAGCCTGGAGGATTCAGCATTCATTCATAATTTTTTTTTTTAACAAAGAACTGTAATAATTGCAGTATATACTGTAGCATTAAGGATCCTTGTACACCTCATCTTTTTACACCTCATATTTTAGACAGTAATAATTGCATATAGGCTCAACTACTATATACTGCGTAATTCATATTCATATTGATTTTCATATCTGTATCTCGTATCCTTATAGCTCTCTGTTCTATTTTATGTCTTATATTTTATTGTAGTTGCACACCATAGATCAGGGGAAATTAAATTTTGAGCTTGTCTATGCCCTATAAATAATGCAGAATTGACAATAAAGGTGACTTTGATTTAGACGATGATGTTAATTTTATAAAATGACGGTTGATTCTTTTTATACAAACGGAATGAAGCGTAGTGCTGAAATACTTAATAAAGAAAAACTATACTTAATTAATTACCTTTTTTATGTATTAACAAATCAAGATCATGGGTTTTTCATTTGATGTTTGGCTCAAATATCAAACTGTGAAAATAAGGATTGTCTTTATCTATTTGTTATGTTCTAATAGACCTATAAATATTAAAGAATATTGAAAATATAAACAGTGAAAAAATGTCACAATTTTAGTGTCCAAGCTGATGTTTTCATTTCCCTTTTTTTTTTTATGTGTGCAGAGATATAAAACATAGAAAAGCAGCAGATCCTTACATTTGAGAGGGTCTGACCAGCCCATTTTTTTTGGCCTCTTTTCTTAATACACAACTTTAATGATTAAACATTTCAGCCGAGACAGTCAGAAACAACCCGCGGGTGCTTTTGCGTAAAAGATTTCAGACACTTTTATTATTGTACAAGTGATATCAGCATAATGAAAGTGATAATACTCATGAACATGAAAGACCTTTTTTCTTACTGTATTTACAGAAAAGTGTCTTCACATCACACACAAAAAAAAAATGCTTCTACAAAATGAACAATTTGCAAATAACATAACATTAAATAAACTCCACCTACCTTTAGGTTTACAGCTGAATATGCATATGATGACCATCTCTGCACTGCATAGAATTTATACATATACTTTTTCCTCATGAACAATGTGGGTTTTTTCCTAATAATAATAATAATAATAATAATAATACTGCTCTCGTGATGCATATAGGCGGCCTGTAAATAAACATTAACGAGAACTAAGTCTTTGGCAAATGCAAATACATTCACTTGACAGATGAAGAAACCATCATTCCAGCTTGATTCAAACAAATGACTTGGCCTGAAACATGTGTGTGGGGGTGCGGGGGGAGCTAAGGAAGGAGCATGTTTAAGGCATTTAGCTGAAAACGTCGCCCTGCTTTTTGATTTTATTGGAGTCATCAGAATCATCATATCAGAGTGAATCTGAATGCTTCAGTTATCAGACTAGACAAATGATGATAGTGGTTTGACTTGGGATGGCTGTTATATCCTTTTTTTTTTTTTGTGGTTGAATGCCAAAGACTTAATCAACTTAAATAGAAATGTAAGCTGCGAGAACATAGTATAGTGCACGTCAAGGCAGTGACATGATGGGCCTTGAATTACAAAATGAACTGTAAGTGCCTTTTCAGACTGAGACCTATTGGACTTACAGTCAGTTTTGTGAAATAAAGCAAATATGTATGTCATTTTTCTGCATAATAACGCTCCAGTGTTGCAAACCTCCAAAATAGTGCAAAATTAACAAAAAAAAAAAAACACACAAAAAAAGGTTTTGCCTGATGACCTCTTGAATCCTGACAAATAAGACATAGTGAAACACTAGCCAAGCAGTCTGCAGTTTAGTCATTACGAATTGTAAAAATGAAATAAAAAAATCATTTTAAGAATATATTTACTAGTTTCTTGAAGTCTTGCAAATAGCGGGCCATGGTGCTATATATTCACGGCGCCATCTATTTTCAAACCGATGTTTCTTTATTTATTTCATTTTCATTTTTACATCTTGATTGTGTATCACAGAGAACATATCCTAATCTTCTCATGGCATCAAAAAGCGATCGATTTACTCATGCTGGATGTTCAGTCGGTGACTGTTCAAATGGATAGAATCAACATTAGGCTGCCACAGCCCGCATGTGTTGCTGCTAATCTCCTCTGATCTCTCTGCACTGCCGTTTGAATCAGGAGGGAGACAAATGGGGGAAAAAAGGCTGCTGCTACATTTTAAGCTCTGGACAGTGTCCCTGCTGAGAGCCATCAAGAAAAAGGAATGTACAGTATTGATCCATGGTGGGATGAACTGCTAAAGGGGGAAAGAATTCTGGATATTTTTTGTTTTGAGTCTTTTTCATTTTTTCTTTTTTTTTTTCCATTTTTTTTTTTAATCACTGCATTTAGCCACAAGTTTCATCATGTGTAGTGACTGTCGCTGTCCGTGATGATGTCTTGGAGATTAAGTTTGGCTTTGATGGTCCAACAAAGCTGCGATGAGAGAGGACTGAAGTTGTCTCAAATCCCAAAAAACGTTTAGTTTCTTTTTGTGTGAGCCAGGAACATTTTATGCGCAGTTGCTCAGTGTCCAGTGGACCATGCCGCTCACACCGGGGCAATATGGAGGCTGAGGCCATGGTCCTGCAGGTTGATTTGGTTTCCATGGTAACTAGTGACGGTCATAGGCAGTGGCAGCAGTGGGAGGGGCGGAGCCTCTCGATGCGGCACTATAATAATAAGGGGAACCTGAAAGTTAACAGAAGAACGAACCATTTGAAACAACAAATACAGTTTTTACTGCCATTTACCAAGTATGTTATTATTAGGATGAGCAGCAGTAGATTTCAGTTATATAATTGTTACACATCATTCAAATGACATCATATTGACCATTTGTTAAGACCTGTCCCTCTCATTTATTGTTTTTACTGCCTGGCAAGGTTTCCATTATGTTTTTTTTTTTTTTAAAGCAATCCTTAAATCAAAAGCAAGATTTTAATTTAAGGTTTGGATGGCTGGATGGAATTATGGAACCTAACATAACCCTTTTTGCTAAGCTTATATGCTTCCTGTTATTGCAATAAAGCACTTTAACATTTAAGATTACAAGAGGGCATTCAAAGTGACCTATTGCAGTAATTTCCAGCTCCATATTATTACTGCACTCTACTAGAGTAGCTTTGCATGATTATCAGTTCCAGTCAGTCCTTACTTATTTGATGCTAGGCCTTAATTCATCTACAGTCTGAAACAAGCTGTTTTCCCTCCTGTCACTTTAAGACCACCATCCCTATAAGCCAGATTTCTTTTGACTGGCTGCAACTTACAAACAGAAGGTTTTTGTGATCCTGGGATCATCTACTAGGAATATGTGTGTCTGATATCATACAGAAGACAAAACTGCCTGAAACTGAGTGCTTTGAGCAGTCTGGTCTGAACTGTTGGCTCACAGGGAATACTTGAACATAGGCTAACCTCATTATTTGAAACTTTGGCCATAGCTAATACAAGAATACCGCATCATACTACAATAATTGTAATGAATGTATATCTGTATGTTTGTTCCTGAACTCCTCTTAGAGGACTGCTTCAATCTTGATTAAACTTAGCCTATAAGCTCTCTAGGGCACCAAGATTCGTAAAATCTATACGGTGATTGATTCAAATATTTACGTCAAATAAAACATTTTTTCCCCCGGTTTATTTGTATATAGAAAATGCACCATCGTGAACGTACCCCATTTTTATGCACATAAATCGAACATAATTCTGCACGTTCATATGCACATTACGCTTACGTTTTAACGGTCACCAGAAGGTTTAAGTTCAAGGAATTGGCACGTCATTATTTCCTATCAGGTGCACCTTTATCATTCTACACCATTAACTGAAGGTGAAATCAACAGATGGCAGAGAGAGGGGACTCTTTCCGGACACTTGCATGCTACGTCCTAAGAGCCACGGTCACATAGTCCGCAAGTAGTCGCTGCGAATGGCCGTCATTTATATGCTTGCAATTAAAAGCCCCTGTTACTGATATTAATGTGAGGCTTAAAGTGACTAAGCGGCAGCAAAATGCTGAAAGCCCTTTCCTCTGTTAGTGACCGTGTAAATGTGTAGCTTCAAATACTGCTCAAAATCATATTTAGTAGTAATTGAGCTATTTAGGTTTAGGATTTATAGGCAGAGTTTACAAATAAGAGAAAACATATTTATAACAATCAACATAAATAGCTGCCGATGATACGAGCTGTACCACAAACAGGATGGGCCTTCGCCTTTCGGTCTTTTATTATAAGTTACACACTCGCATTGCGTTTCTAATGGTTCCAAATTCTTTTTAATTCTTATTAATAATGTTTTCTTTAAAATTCTCAACTGCAATTGTATCAAGTTTGGTACAGGCCTGACTTGGCTTTGCTAGTTATAACAATATACAAATGACAGAAAATAAGTGGAAGCATAATAGGTCCATTTTAAGGATGAGCTCAAACGTATTTGTTTGGGCAATATAACGCAATATAATACTTGCAATAAACATGTTTAAATGTGGTTAAGAAAATAAGAGCTAACAATGCTACCCTAAACTCTAATCATACCAGTGACCAGCTTTGACTAGTGGTCAGTAGTTTTGACCAGTGATGCTTCCTTGCTAATGATTGCGGCTCACTACCGAGAAACTTATCATTCTATTCATTGTGCTTTTGCTCTTTTGAAAAAACACCACCCTCTGAAACACTAAAAAACAAGTATTGCTCTCATTAGAGCTCTGTCTGTTATGCTTTGGCATGTAGAGAAACCCTAAGGCTGCCATGACTGGTGGGCTACAATTGGATTATCGCTAATCGGGGGAGGGATCTAGTAAATGGTCAATTAATCATTCTCATCAAGTTTCTCACTCTCTACTCACTTAGTAATGCTGGGTTGCTGAATCGCCAGGCTTCATTGTAGGTTGTGTACTGTGGATGACTGTAGGGGTTCCCCGAAAACTCACTCCCTGCAAAACAAAACAACAAATCAATTAGCATTTCAATGCATCAAACCATTACCCCCTTCACATGCAGTCATTTCTCGTCATTCAAAACAGGATGCAATTTGTGGGTGGAAATGATAGTCATCGATGTGAGACCAGTCAAGCAAGTAATTTATTTCTTTTTCATTTCACTTAAGTTATGCAACACTGAACAATACAGGATGTGACACTGAAGGCGGCTTTCCCTGTCCCATTTATGGATATCAACCCATTCTTCTTCCTCCAGTATATTCCAAAACAGTCTAATAAATACAGAGTGGTAATAAACAGTTTCATGCATACGTTTTTGATATGCTGCGATAAATCCTGCAGCCTTTCTTGGAGGAGTTTTAACATCTCCAATCTGAAAGCCCTCTGGTCTAAACTCTGATGTTTCTTGCGACAGAAGTACCTCGGAGCATGTCAGTGAGCACTGCTGCTGGTTCAACACGTTTCTTTCTTTTATGAGCTAATAAAGGCCAGATTTTATATGGAGCTGCTGAGAAATGGCTTTGCTTTAACAGTGTTTTGTGCCTGTCACTAAATCTTAGTGGTTGTGTATAGGATGAATCAGTTGTAACACAAAACCACAAGCCATGGGATTAAGGTCCTCATCTTTTGCTTGGTGCCACATAGGAACAAATGGAAAGTAAAAGTATGTTTGACTTGTGTCTTTTCCACCCACACGATTTAGCAGTTTTATTAGCTGAAATCAAAAAGTAAATCTGGGCTGCACTACCACCCATTGCTCCTGCATCACACTGTGCTTTTACTGCTGCTTTGTCTATTATGGACTCGAGCGTTTGCAGAAGAGTGACAAAAAACCCAAACAAAAACAAACAGCACGTCTTCATATTGTTTCTGTATTGTCAATATTTTCAGAAAGTAAAACTAAATTATTCATTCATTTGTGGCATTTTAGTAACATATCATCACATGTAATGCATCTAGCTTTAAGAATGTCACAAACTGTATTTTCCCCTCTATTATATTAAAGCAGGGCAAGAGGAAATATGCATGGCACTATGTAATTTGGATGTAACCACCCTTTAACAAATACTCTAAAACCCTTTACAAAGAGTGTTTTAGTGTTTTAAGGACTAATTTACCACCAATTTTAATGAAATGCTCCTTTTTAGTCTACCTTCAAATCACCAAACAACAACAAATGGAAAGTAAATACAACCTTCTTGGCTGAGAATATAATAAAACGCGTCATGGCAGCCCTTTATAATGGAAGAAAAAGGAACAGCCAGAGTCTGTGATGGCGTGCCTGATTGGTAAATGATATGCTAACACAATGCACACTTGACTGATTTCCTTGTCCGTGTGGTTTAATCACGTCAAAGCAAAATGCTGGCTGTGCTTTGCTGAAAATGTGTGCGGTGATGCTGGAGCTGAAGAAGCGTATAAAGCCCAGCACCAAAACTGCATCTTTGCCCTGTTCCTGGCAGTGAAACACAAACCTGACCTCCTCAGAGAGACAATGATTTGAATATTTACTGGGCTCTCATGCCTCTGCCTTTTGACCCTTAACTGTTTGCTGTGAACCTGAACTGCAGGTTAAGTAGAGGAGGGTAAAGGGATATGCTCTGGAGCGCAGAGGCTGGGGAGGGCTGGTGGTGCTGTTTATCGAGACCGCTGAGAACGGCCACGAGGGGAGATGATGAGCCAACAGGGCCAGGAAAGTGAGAAGGAAGAGAGTGCGACTATCCTCTCCTCTGTCTTTGATCACCTATTCAGCTTGTGTAATCCAATCATATACACACACATAATACAAGAATATCCATGTCTCCTATTCTACAGGCTAATATTGATTGAAAATATTATGCATATTTTGGCACTCTGCTTTCCAGCTTCTACACATATTATTTAGGGCAACATCTGTTGTCCTAAATAATAAAATATACTGTAATGACAATATGAAACAGTTCAGTTTGTCTCTCGCTCACCAGGAACCATTCCAGCGAGCGTGGAGGTCGGGTAGCTGCCCTGGCCTGTAGGGGGGACGTGAGGGGGATACCCAGGTAAGGTTGTGTTGGCCATATCCCGACCTGCAGAGACAAAGCAAAACATATAGAAGAAAAACTGTCAGCTGTCACTGTCACAGATGAATTCCCAGCTCATCTGATTCTATGAAAAACACTTGAGTGGAAAGAAACATATCCATCTTTAAAACGTGAGGTAATGGTTTCTTTTTTTAAGCTTACATTATCAACAAACATTGAAAATCTGCACCTTTACATTTTCTGCTTTGAGTGGCTACTTTTAGACTCTTATATTATTTGAGAAGGAGTTTTTTTTATTTATAAAAACTTTGTAGAGTCTGAATCTGCTGAGCAAAAAAGTAACCGCGCCTGCAAAATAAAGGTTGTCAAAAGCATGCCTATATGTGGTTAGTCACTTCCACCTCTGTTTCCAGCCTCCCATTCTCAAAATGCAATTATACAAACAGGCATTGCCCCATCTTCTGTGGGCATCATGACTCACCACCACCACCACCACCGCAAGTCAGTCAGTACAAAATTCCAGATTTCAGTTACCAGAAAGCATTAGCCTGCCTCTAACAGGTGAAATAAAAACACACTAACAGCTGCTGCTTCCAATGATCTGAGCCCTAGTCCCGTACATGTCTCCTCATTAAACAATTCACAGTTGTCTAAATATGGGAGCATTTACTAAACTACATAAGTCTCCTCTTTTTTTCTGTCCGTAAAGGCAGAGCACGCATGCCCCTCTGCAGAGCATCACCCGTCTGGCTGCAGATATTCAGCTCTGTAATTGAGAGTGACGGTTGGGCTGTCCTCGTTGGCCACAGGGACATTCGAACTAAGGCACGTAACCCCATTCACCACAGTGGCTGGGGTAAGAGAGGCCCCTGCTATATTGTCAACTATGAGGGTCACTTGGACTCAAAGGGAAAATCATCTCCCACTGGAGCATTAATGAGGAACTACAGGATAAAATGTACCATAACAGCAGAGGACAACAGTTGTCCAGAGAACAGAGAAACTTCAGTGGTCTAAAGGAAAACCATTTTTAAATAATCCCCCAAAGTAAATGATTTTGTCTTGCTCTTCCAGTATTTTTGTGTTGTTTGGCATTCAGATTCAAATCAAAGTTTGCATTTTCATCTTATAATGTAAAAGATGTTTACTGGTAAATAACTGTTTTCCCTCAAGCAATGTTTTTGACTCTGCAATCTGTGCTATGCATGAAGGGTCTCACTTTTAATATCTGCGACTCTGTACCTCTAACAAAACAAGAACTACATAATAGAATAAAACAATCAGCAAAAAAATGGATCAAAAGATAATGCAAATATACTGCCAGGAAGTCATTGCTGGTGAAAGCATAGAGCACAGGCAAATACATAAACCGGCATTAAAAAAAAATGGAATAGACACATTATTTGTTTATTTTGAGGATGTGGGAATGGTACTTTTGGCTAATGACGTACCACTACTACAAGCTGGCAGGCGTACTGGCTAAAGTGGGAGATGTGGGGGCCAGGCTGTGAAAAGATTGGTGGCGAAACTGGCAAAGAAACAGGGTGGCAGGCCTGAAGGTTCACAAGGCCGGGATCTGCCAGAGAGGACCAGGAGGAGGAGGAGGAGGAGGAGGAGGAGGAGGAGGAGGATTAGGAGGAAAAGGAGCCATGGAAGCTTTGTATGGCTCTCACTTAATGTAAGGAGGGCATGGCTCTAAGAAACACTGTCTAGAAGCAATACAAAGGCGTAATAACTGACACTGCTGTCACTGGACACATGCAGAAGCTACTCAGCTACAGTGCTACACTTCTGTTTTACAGCTATAATTACTGCGTAAAATATGATGTATGCAAAAGTGTTTAAAATCAGCTCCACCCTGAACTGCTGGCCTGCTTCACATTCTACCTAAATGTTAAAGCATATGTCATAAAATCCAATCCACGCTTACACTTGAAAAAGGACGATTTTGTATAATATGAATGTTTTGACACATTTTAGGCACTTTTTTTTCAGATGTGCAGATATATTATTACCGGTCTAGTTCTCATTTGATTCAAATTACGCATCCCAAAACATCCACCAGTGGAAATTCTACCCACAAAAGAAAGAGGAAAATTTTAAGAAAATGGTAATTTTATTCAAAGTTTGAAATGTTACCAGAAAATGTCCCTTTAAAAATACCAATATTAATAGAAAATGAGTCTCAAGAGTTCATTTTTGTCAGGATTTTTTCTCTGGATGACACAAACTTGTTACTCTGTTGTTCAGCAGAGTAGAGGTTTATTCAAACGTACAATATAAACTTTAACACTGTAAAAATAGCACAGAAAAGACAAATAGGAAATCTACTTACATGGAAGTGAATTTGCTCTAAAAATACATACCACAAAAAGACCACTTTCACTTGTGATTACGAATTGTCTGATAAAGAAATGATTCAATCTCGTGTCGAACAACTGTTCTCTATTGTTTGCAAATCTCCGCGCTGATTGTGATATTGTGCGAGGGTCTGCTGAGATTTATCTTTCGCTTAAAGCGCTGAAACTCAAGGGCTGCAGAGTTAAAGAGCTTTACAGAAAAGAGTGAGGTCATGCCGGACCTTTCATTTATAATAAGAATTAGTTAGCCACAAGCCAGTGCACATAAGTCAAAGGGAGCCGTGGGAGTACTGTAGGTGGGGGGTCCAGCAGGGTTGAGGCCATTGTGCATGAGTGTGTGTGTGTGTAGACACTGGTAACTATTGTCTAGCTGTCTCCCCAAACACTGACACTATCTTTTCTTCATTATTACTGCAGCAGCTACAGCTGGCTCATATGTTTAATAAAAGTAAATACTCTAATCTTTTCATTAACTTCTGAAAAATATAATCACCACAGGATCACTGGTTTTGCTCGCAGTTTTAAGTTAACATTTAATTTATTGTCTTTAAAATATAACATATAAATATACTGCAATTCAATTCATCTTTATATCCACCACATAAAATCACAGCTATAGTCATCAAAGGGCACTTTATATTGCAGGTAATCAAGTAAGGCTATACAACACAATTTTCTGAAGTTGGGATGAGCTAGTCACATTTTTTCCTCTTGTGACATTGTTTCCTATCTGGAATGTTATGACTTAACTGTAACTATGTAACAAGTGTACAAAAAACAAACAAACAAACTTATAACATCAGTAAATGACTAAAAAAAAGTATTTAACTCGGGTTAGTCACGTCATCAATATTAGACCTGATACTGATCCAGTGAATCAGATAAGTGAATCAATACTGTGAGCTTAGCCCTCATTGGAAACTTCAGTGTTCATTCTGTCTCTGAAAAGTGTCAATAAGACACATTTTTGTCATGTTTTTCTTAGTGCTTTGAATAAAAGAGCACATTATTTTAACATGCAAAACCTGAAAGGTTTACCCATTAAAAATGAGTTATTAAAGGCGATAAATCTATGTTTGCCAAGCGTTTGCACTGATAACCGCCTGTGCCGAATCCTGCTTTTGTATATTCCAGGATGCAGTTGGCAGTGAGTGCCAGCAGCTCTGTGACTGTTGCTTTATGTCCCCTTTAAAACCCTCTTTCAGAGAGGCACCGATTCGGAGAACTCTCTGTACAGCAATGATAGCCTCATTAGCTGCTTCCTAGTCTTTGTTGTTTTTGCAACAGAGATGTGTGTCCAGATTCTCATTAAAAGATGGGCTTCTTTATATTGTCTGCTTCCTCTGACAGTCCCCTTAGATTGAACGCCAGCAAATCAAGCTATTTATTTTCCTTTGCCCTCGTTCTTTTTTTTTTTTTTTTTTTTTTGCCTTTACCTGCAAAAATAAATTCAAAGATTTTTTGGTTTGCTGTTACAAAAGCCTGTTGATTTCTGTCTTCATTTGAGAAGCAGCTTGCAGCAGCTGGGAATACTGTGCTTCTTGCTGCTGGTGCACCTTGAGATATCGGACTTTAACACAGAGGATTTTTATTTTTATTTTTGCAGATATTTGACAAACAGATACGAACTTTGAAGTACACAAGGTGACTGAAAACATCATTATTATAGCACAGAAAAACTGATTCATGAGTTTTATCTGAACCAACAACCAGAAACATTACGCACCGCTTTTGCATTAACATCTACTCAATTTCTTAAAACACAAAGGGAAAACCAGGGTGACCTTCTTGTTATTTGGCACACGAACAAAGTCATTTGTGAATGACTCTTTTGCTTGCAAGAGTATTAAATTTACCATGACAGGGACACCTTCATGTTTGCTACAACAACAACCAAAAATCTTTGACCTCCATTTTCTAGGCTATATGCAGAATGGGGCAATTTATCATGAGCCAAAAAATCTCAGCACCCTAATTAATTACGACTAAGTAAAGAATGTTTGGAGAGCCAAATTGCTTTAATTCCCTGAACACCGGCTGAAAGTCATTCATTATCAAATGTGTGCTCAAAGGTTAGTTTGCTTTTCTGAAGATGAAATAAGCATTAATTTCGGAGCCTGCGTTTCCCCCTGTGGGAAGACACACGAGCGATTTGTCAAAAGGCCACACATCACTGATGGCAGGTTCACTGTCTGATCATTGCTCGCTGCTCACTGGACAACGGCGGGTCTTGATACTTCTTGTGTAGCTCACCCTAAGAGCACTCATTCAGCTTAAGTGAATGGAAAGTGTGGCCGGTTGTGTTTGCTGGATGCGGTTTTGTTTAATAGCAGGAAGGTATAAAGGGGTGTACAGAAGCAGCTGCTTGAGGAGAGGTGTCATTGACACAGGGGCTTTAAGCCTTTGGAGGCCTCCATTAACAGGCCCAGCAGGGAATATGTTTAAAGAGTCTTCAGTATGCAGCCACTGAGCGGAGATGTGTAAAACTCCCACTGAACGCTCATGGGAATTTTAAGAGGGCTCTTAAGTCTGAAGCACCATCAAGAAAACAGGTGGGCTCTGGCTAATTTCAGGAAATACAGAAACTCGCTATAGAAATAGTGGACAATTGGCCGTATCGAGACCATCTCTCCATTTATTTCTCAAAATACACAAAAAAGTTCAGAGCTCCTCCCTCTGCTATTCACAAATTCACCCACGGCTCACACTATTTGAATTTTAAGCAGTTTGACTGAACAAGAATAAGAAGCACTTGAGATGAAATCCATCTCTCGAAGGGAATTCATCAAAGAAATTACTTCCCATATCAACAATAGAAATTACCTCACAATATGCAATTGTCCTAGCCACATATTCATGGAACCCTTTGGTGTTTTTATGGGGTAAGAGGGACTATTTAGCAGGTAATACAGCATTAATGTGGAGGAAAGGGAGAGAAAAAAAGTGTTTTAATGGAAGTGGCTTCTTGCCTCTGAATTTTGATGATGTGCACAATGCCCTTAAATCCCTTTCTTATTTGAGCCTGCTTTGCAGGTACTTTTGAGCCTTAATAGGATAAGCAAAGGACACAAAAGATTTCTATCTCTGAAGTCTTTCAGTTCACTGAGAATCCCGATCTCTGGCAACGAACACTTCATGAATCATTCATTTTTAATAGATTATGCAAATTCCAGGACATAAAATCAACAAGATCAATAACTGCAGGCATTTTAATTGGTGTTCAAAAAAAAAAAAAAAAAAAAAACATTTTTAAGGATGAACATAATCTCGAGTTCTTTCCTCCGTAAAGACACAATTAATTTGAAATTGGATCTCAGCCTAAATACTGCAGATAATTTACTACTTTTTGCAAGGCTTAAAATTCCTCTGGTGAGCTTATCGCTGGCAAGTAAACTGTAATACTCAGCCATTAGAGAGACCACACACCTGAATATCACCTATTATCCACACAGGTGGGCACTGAGGGAAAACCAAGCAGAAGAGCCACTAACCAAATAGTAATTACCAAGTGGAAGTCGGAGCCATGTTTGTTCCATTAGTTTGACCTCTGTGCGCTTTATTCCTCTGCCTGCAGTGAGATCGTCCAACATCGGAAGGGCATGGAAAAAGCTTATTTACTAATAGAAAGTCAAGTCAAGTGCCCTCCGTATGCAAACACGCACATACAAACTGGAACACACCGGTATTCATACAATCCCATCTTTCTTCGTCTGCATGTCTCTTTGCACCTGTAAAGCAGTAAGGAGACCCTCTCTGCTGAGACCATCTAAAATATCCCAGGTACTGCCTGTAGAGCCAGGCCTGTTTCTATGGGGCCATCAGTGCACAAAGGACAAACACACACCTTTCTTCTCAGGAGGCCTGCCTTACAGGGGAAATCTACCTCCCACATATTAATGAGCGAAGGGCCCTTTCTTTTCTCATAAGACTGCTTGGCTCTCATGTGAGACGG
>JAVDPK010000141.1:0-78877 GCA_034780415.1 Cichlasoma orientale | reverse complement strand
GGCTCAACAGAGCTCTGACTCTTTGTCAGCCTGGCTACAGTGCTGAAAAGAAACCTGGGGTTGTTCTTATTTTCTTCAATTAGTGATAAACAGTAAGACATCCTAGCTTTACAGAGGGCTTTTTTTATAGAGCAACAAACTCTTTTTCCAGGCTAAATGAAGATTTTCTAAATTAGTGAGACACCATTTCTTCTCCACCTTACGGGTTATCTGCTTTAAGCTGTGTGTTTGAGTTCTACCAGGGAGTCAGGCACTTCTGATTTGAGGCTTTCCTTTTCAGAGGAGCCACAGTATCCAGAGTCGAGGCTATTTAAACCATATATTATCCTTTAGAGGCTACTGTGTGGTGTCTGTAATTGGTCTGTAATTTAATTGATAAATCTATGTTTTCTAGCAGAGGGGTGACAAGCTGTTCTGCTTACTTAGAAGAAAGGTCTGCTTTACTTGGAAAAAAACCCCAAAAAAACAGGAATGCAGAGGAATGCAGAGGAAGCCCAGATGTCCCAATTTTCCACTAGCACTTGAACACAGCTTACATTTCTGGCTCTGTGGAAAGCGCCATGAAATTTGTCTCAGCACGCATTTGTGAGTCCTCAAAAGTTACACACAAAACACTGTATACATTTGCAAATCTTAGTTTACACTTGTGGATCATATCATATTCATTTGTAAGACTTTTGAGGCATATTTCTCTCCATAAGGCTGAGATGGTTTGGACATGTGCAGAGAAGGGTTAGGGGATAGGAGATAGTGGGGGGGGGTACGATTTGTAATTTTCTTAATGTTTAAGCCCACTTAGTCCTGGTGTAGACGGGAGCACTGTACAAACAAAGTTTGTTTACAAAGTGAGTTCAAGCGCGAGTACAAGTGATGGATAGGGCACACTTTTTTTCTTTCCAGAACTCTCTGGAATAATGGCACAGTTCATATGGAAGTTTATTTCTTTTTCACAAAGACAACTTAATGAAACATTTGATCTGATGCATTTACCTAACAGTGTACTTTTCTGTTTTAATGAATAAAGCGGCACAGGCTGTGACGGGGAAAGCGATAGCCGTTAAGTAGGTTTAATTGGCATCACGCTGTTATTCCCTACCACTTTAATGACCAAATCTAAAAATGTAAGCTGAAAACATGTCGGCCATGACAGTAAAAGCAGAGTTCAAAGATTAATGATTTGTGATTCATGACTGTCCAATTATTCTTTAAAAACGGTCAGATGCCTGACTTAATCTTAAGGTCACACACAGGAAGATAACTTCAATAAGAAACTAAAGCATGGAGTTTTTGACATTTAAATCCTTCCTGCATGGAAAAACACAGATTAAGGAGGCCTTGTGTTTATTTTTATAAGTGTAATCTCTTTAGAATCACATGGCTATCTAAACATCAGAGGGTTAAGCAATCGCTCACCAGACTTCGCTTTCATGAAATGAAAATAGATTAGATACATTTTTAATGGCAGCAGAAAAGCACATGCAGTCATTACAGCTACTCGGGCAGCACAGCTCCTCTTTGTCACTTTGATCAGTAATCAGAGCCTCCAAATTTAGGTTTCACTCTCTCACCTAAATCTAGTCTTCCTGACACCAAGAGTCATTGATCAAAACCGCTGGCCTATTCTCAGGATGCACCGTGATCATTTCTCAAAGCGAGAGTGTTAAACTAGAATAGACCGTGACTCGGGACACGATTTCTCCAAAAAAACGAATAAATTATTTAAACATATATTAATTTAAATCACGTTAATAATGAACTAAGACTTGCTCGGGGGGGGGGGGGGACTTCCTGAAATATCTGGGTAATGAAAGATTATCTGTGGACCAATGTTCTTCCAAACAGTGAATCGCTGACTGAACGAATGGATGCAATTAGAACCCCAATTCCAACGACTTGCACGGCTCATAAACCCACATTTTAGTCACAAGAGAACACACAGAAAATATATCAAATGTTTACACTGATAAAATGTACCATTTTAAGGGGAAAAAATGTCCCTGTGAATTTGATGGCAGCAACACATCTCAAAACAAGTTGGGACAGGGACGTGTTCCACACCATCAGATGCACGCTGTTGAAATGAGCGCTGATAACAAGTCAGATGTTCCCCCTCCTCTTTAGACCAGAGGATGAGGGGTCCATGTTTTCCAAAAAGAATTTCAAATTTTGACTTGTCTGACCACAGAACCGTCTGCCTCAGTCCGTTTTACGCAAGCTTTGGCCCAGAGAATTATGTCCACACACCGCTTGTTCGCGTGATAAAGCTCTAGATCAGAGGCTAAAACGGGACTCTTGCTGCATCTGTTATTTAACAGAAAGTACAGTATTTAAAATGGATAAAGCGACAGAGAAACGCAGCAAGGACATTCAGTTCAAATCCTTAAGACAATTATTTGATTTACAAAAATAACACGTATGGAAACCAAACCCTTTCTACTGTCTCGCTGACTGGAAAAAAAGCAGCAGGCTACGGGACAGCTGAGATGTTTAACAACTGTGTTCATCTGAGACCTGTTGGATCCCAGATGGTGCAGTGACAGCCAAGCTCCAGCATGCTGCGTATATTATGCAATGTGAGCAAGCCAATACTTACCCAACTAATTACACGGCCAATTAAACAGACATTCTAAGGAATACATTTCCTTTAGTTAAAAACACGGCTGACAAGCTAAATTGCAGAGAATATTGTCAAAGGATTTAAGGTCTAGTTGTGAAATTATGCTACCATTAAGCGCTTCTTCTTCTTCTTCATCATCATCTTAATGCTGGTGTGTGTGTGTGTGTGTGTGTGTGTGTGTGTGTGTGTGTGTGTGTGTGTGTGTGTGTGTGTGTGATGTGCTCAAGACTTCTTAGCCAAGGGAAAAAAAATGAAATGGACACTAACCAAATCAGACACTTGTATTTTTTTCATTTAATCCTGCCAAAAATAAGGTTGTAATTCAGGCGACAGAAAGCAAAAACTGGTTATTTTCAAAATAATTTATGAACTCTGATACTGACGATGTTGTGTTGCATTATCTGGTTGACCTGCCAGCATTTTGTGTGTGCACATTCATGCCTTCATTTATTTGTGTGTGAAAAAGACGACAGAAAATTGCCACTCGGCTGTTCCGACTTACTGCCTTATAATTACCGCTGTTCGATCAGGAGCGTTCATCTTATAATTACAATATTTCAGACAGTGCTTAAATGCACCATGAGTGAGACTCGTTACCAGAGTCCTCCACTCAACACCCCCGCAACCATAGCCCTCCCCACCTGACCCATCTGAGAGTGACATGTCAAACTGGCTAAAGAAGAACAAAAAATCCTCCAAATGCTATTTAACCAATAAAACATCACAAATTAAATAAAGGCTGAAAAGGTGTACTGCTACCAAGACAACCCACTTTCACATTAACAATTCACACATTAAACATACGAGCAGATATCTGATTTTAATCAAACAGTAACAGATGAAACCCATTGATTCCATTCTATTTTTTTATTTGCACATACTTCAGATTTAATGCTTAAGTGCTCACAATGACAGCACCAGCATACTGATGTTCAGTGTCCTTCTGTAGCCTGCTAGGATTAAGTATTAAAATCACAATGAACCCCCTTAAGCCCGAGGCTGTTGTTTGGCATTTCAACCTCAGCAAACTCTAACGATTTTGTCACTAACAGCTGCAAAACTGTAGCAACAAATTGACAACATTCGGGCTTTATGAATAAGAGACAATTGGGAGAATTTTAAACAGCGTCCGTATCAGTAGTCCATAGGCGGGGTATGCCCTGGACAGGTGGCCAGTCTATGGCAGGGCTAACAGAGAGAGAGAGACTACCTTTCACACTCACAATCACACCTACGGTCAATTTAGAATCACCAGTTAACCTAATATGCATCTCTATGGACTGTGGGAGGAAGCCAGAGTAACTGGAGAGAACCCACGCAGCCGCAGAAGGAACACGCAAAAATCCACATAGAAAGGCCCCAGCTGGCTGCTGGATTTGAAACCAGGAGCTTCTTACCTGCTCAAAACTGTCAGTTTTATAGTTAATAACACCCTTAACACCACGAGTCTGCGACACTAATGTTTATTGAACCCGTTCTGAAAAATCTGATGCAACAGAAATGATTCATAACAAATGTGAGATCTTTAGCTACTCGCCATAACCTGTATCACAAAAGGCTACAGGGACCTGGAGTTTCTCCTTTGCCGTTGTCCTACTTTCCTGCCTTCTCTCGTACTGTTAAAAAATTATTTTTAAAAAATGTTGTGCTTTGAAACCTTTGAAATCTGGTATCAGCTGTGTTTTACAAATACACAGTAGGGGGACCTAAAAAAAAAAGTATAATTTGACCTAATGATGACATAAAAAGAAAGGGGATCAATCATATTATTGTAACAAATGTAACAAGCAGTCCTTCAAATGGATATCAGTTTAAAAAAAAAACTGTAAATCTCACATTGGTGTTAAAGGAAACGTCACCCTGAGAAGCGATTTGGAAATTTTTGTGAGACCAGGTTTAAATTGATGCAAGAACACCACAGAAGTAACATTTACTGCATCATGGTACCATCAGAGCAAAAAATGACCAGACCTATATGCCAGAGAGATTTAGAGTCACCTAGTTTGTAAGTTTTATCATTTAAAGTTTTAAGACTCATTTGTATGTCTACTCTTAGCTCCAGATAAGAGTCCTCTACCATCCCTCAAATTATTAATTAAAAAAAAATATTCAGGCTGGCCTTAAGGCCTCCACAGAAACAAAAGAGAAGACGCGTGAGCAGAGACCCTGACATGAGGTCATCATACTCCAAAAAGTCCCCACTGAGCATGACCTTTAGACCTCACCTAATGGAAAAATCCATAACAAAAGGGAAACATGAATGAAATTTCGTCCAAGAGGTTTTTTTTCCCCTGGATCAAAGATAACAGAAATACTGCTGCAATAAACTTCTGAGCACTTACGAGCACCAGGAACTCTTTTGTGGCCAACGATACATTCCCTCTGAAGGCTAGTCCGCTCTTGGATATGTGCTCTCTCAAACCTCAGCACGAGCTGATAAACAGCTCAACACTTTCCATCTGAAACTTGCACACACTGAGTCTGCACCATGACAGAGGAGCTGCCACAACTTGTCATCCTCCCATTGTGAGTACAGTGCCATTTACAATGAAAACAATTTCTTTCTCGCTCCTAGACGGATAATAGCAGTCATTCATCAGAACCTCGCAAATGACGTGTTCATTGATTTCCATCAGTCTGGGAGGGCAGAGCCGCAGAGATGGAGGCTCACAGACATAGGAGCTGTCAGAGGAGAGCAAAGCTGGGCAGTGAAAGCCCCGCAGAGGGTGAAAACAAACTTTCCAAAAAAAAAAAAATCAGAATAGGAGGAAACAGATTATCAACTCCCATCTATGAACAATGCACTTAACGCCCCATGTTTGGGCTGCTAATGACATGCACAGACTGGGAGGGGGTGGGGAGGTGTTCCTCCAACACAACCTGCCACATCTCACAGCCACTGCATAACAGAGAGATTTACTCGTCTAATGAAATCCTTTGCTTGCCAGTTGCTTAGCAACAAAAGTACTGATTCATATGGCACATACGGTATGCGCCTGACACTGCATTTCTGACACTTTGGAGGAAGGTTGCTTCTTGGATGAGGAAGAGAGGGTGAGAAGAAAACAGGGCAGGAGTTATGAAATGAATGCCAGGAGAGCAAAAGGCAGAGAGGGAGAGATTGGAAGTGAAAGGATGGCCCATCTCTGGCTGACTCCCACAGAGTAGCACAACAGGTTGCTGGAGCTCAGCAGCTCCACAAAAAAACACAAGAAAAACGACTGCTCTCTTATACACACACACATGAGCAGTGTTCAGCTGTGGACCCTGAAATGAAAAACCTCAGCATGATCCATCTTCGGGAAAGTATTTGTGTTCCAATTTCCTGCATCTAGAAAGAAAACTTAGAAAGCAGATGGATCATTTTAAATATTGTATCAATCTTCAGCTTTAGTCATCTGTCAGGCAAAAATCAGAAACATTTGTTAGTTGCTGTTTTTCCTCTGTTTTATATCATGATAACTAATATATAAGGGGTGGGCTGGGCGCATGTATTCTTATGTTTTAAAGATAGAAAAGATGCAGTGACTGAATCTAATTATTGGCTGCAGCCTTAATTGTAACCAGCTTCAACCAAACCATGGAACCGATACAGACGTCTCCCTTCAAAAGGTCAGCACCACCCTGCACGCAGCCTTTAGCAATTCTCTTCCACCCTGCCTGCCTGTCTGAGGAATGAATGCACACACATTAAGACAAACTGCTCCATCTCTTGCACTTTTAATCAGGCGGTCCGTCTTTGTCCTTAAGCGTGTGCGTAATGACGGAAAAGCTCATATTTCTGTTGAAGGTCAATACAACAGAAAGATTTTTATTTTCCTAACACGTGCCTGGCCTCATGCAGATGATGTCATAACAACTGTGAGGGAGAAAATCTAGTAGCAGTTTCCCTTAAATGTTATGTGAATTCTCTCTGGAAATTACATACAGGCATTCAAATACACGCACGAACATGTTCGACCCGTGCAGCAGCACCTGGTAGCTTCCTGCGTGTCCTCAACAGGTGAGACTATTCCCGACTTCTGGAAATACATCAAACTGTGCTGCATGCTCAATCGGACGTTTCAGAGAGCAAATAATGCTGACTATATGTTATTAAATAATTCACGTTTCTTTGAGTTACTGTAACTTCTGCAGCTTTTCCCAAAAGGTTAAAAATGCCTTGGCCCCAATGAAATGCCACTGAATAGAGTTTTGTATGATGCACTCAAAAAAAAAAAAAAGATTAACCAGCACTTTTTCCTCCCTGTTACTCTGGATAATCTAGAAAACAAATATTGACACATTCTTCAGCAGAATGTAGCTCCGATGCAAAATATCCTGCGTTGAGGCCTGTGGATTATCCACATTAAGTAGGACATTGCATCTGGAAACACCAGGTGGATTGTTTCCTCCACTATTTTCAGCAGCGGAACTGAACTTCCGCTCACCTCCAGTGTATGGCAACAGGTATTGCAAAATCTGGCCAAATTAAAGTCAAACTTTCTGCAAAACATTCCCACAAACCACTTTCTAATTATGTGAGAAATAAGTTCCTGAACATGTTAAATATATGCGTATAATATAAAGTCATTTTACAATCCTTGCGGCCTACTTGTGCCCTGGATCATCTTCATATGAGCCTAGAACAAACAGAATGTGCTGCACCAACAAGTGTCAGGTGTAGCTATGACTGCAAACCTGCCCAAAGACCAACTTCCCTGGTTAATCGCCTGCAGTCCGAGCGCAAAGTGGTTTTATTATAACAGGATCGCACTGTATGTGACATTAAGCCAAGAATAGCAGTGTTCATTATTCAGTCATGCACTGTGATGGGACCCAACATAGATTTAATTACAAGCCCAAATCAAATCAAACTGGCTGAACACACTGTTGTCACCCACTGGCTGTTACACTGGGTGTGATGATTTCATGGAGGAGCGCTGCGTTATGAAATGATCTTGCGTACCTTCTTTTTGGCGTTACAGTGGCAGCATACGGTCCACAGGTATTTGAGAGTTCTCCACAGCAGGATTATGAAAAGACCCCCAAAGAAAGTGACCATGGAGGAAGCGAGGAAAGCCCACCACATCCGCTGGCCGTTGTTGTCACAGGGCACATCTGGTGAGAACGGGATGATCACATTCATCTTGGATATGTGAATGGATGGGTCCAGGTTCAGTTTCTCCCGGTTTTTCGGCATTATCGACTTCTCGTCACCTGCCAGCCCCTAAAACAAACAAACTCAACTGGGATTCAGGGCCTTTGGGGAGCTCCAGCCGGCGCCCCCTGATGCCACAACGGCTCAGGCATGTTCAGCCAACCACCTTCCGCTTCTCTTCCATCGCATCTGGCTTCACTCTAGGCGAGGATGTAAAAGTGAAGTCCACAACAGCCACACTCGCAATAAAAAAATTGGGGGAAAAAAAACTTATGGAAATTAAGATTTCCGTCGTGCGCCTCACGATGCGCGTTCGTGGCTGGAATTGCGCGTCATCCGTTAGATCTGTGCGTAAAAATCACATTTCTTGTGCAAACTCCTCAAAACTCACGGTTTTCCCCTCTCAGTACCAGATAGATAAAACAGCAGCGGCGTTATTATTACACAGAAGAGGCGTGCTGTCGTCGCCCGTCGACTCACTCACTCCTCCACCTTGTTTTACAGCGCAGCCTTCAGCAGGTCCGCTACTTGAGATCAGCACCGCGCACTGTTGAATGCGCTCCTCACGTTGAAGGCCTCAATTTGTCGGATCCTTTACGGATATATCGTTTTGGGGGAAAAAGACGCTTTCTTGTATGTAATTCTCGCTCTCCGGCTCCGTCTGTCACATCCATTTGTTGGAAGATGGCATCGCAGATTTACAGGTAGCGGGGGAGGAGCCATCAATAGCAGACGTCGATGCTTATCTGGATGTCTGGTTATTTATAGTGACCAGTTCATCAATTTTTTATGATTGTAACTTTATGGTTACAGCCACCGTACTTTGGAATCCTTAATTTTGAGGAAACGTGTTTTGTAGATTAGTAATCAAAATCCAAACTATATTTCCATAATTAGGTGGCCAAACTGATGAAAACTAAATTTTCTTCTCTTAATGGTATTCTGACATCTTTATATAAAGTTTTATCAATTTTGGCGCTTTCTGGTTGCTCTAAATGACCAGATTTACATTTTAGCCAATAACTCGTTCTCTTGGAAAATGAGCATAAAAATAAATAAATAAATAAAAAATAAATACAAACACGTCCCACCAGGGAACGCTTTACATTTTTGTTTTCATAACGTCTGTATGCACCGAGTATTTTTTTTTTAATCCCCCTGAAAGAATTACAAAGCATCGCCTCCACATTCCAGCTCTTACAGTAAAACAGTTTCTAATTTCTGGAATAAGGCGTATTTATATTGGCAGTTATGGTAACGTGGTAAAGAAAAGTGATAAAAGGACATCTTCCCTTTTCCGCGCCTACAGTGGTGAAGTACTCCCCCTCGAGGACAAACAGTGCACTGACTGAGGTCCAACTTGTGTCCAGTTTTTCTTGAAAAAAAAGAACCAGCCTGCCATTTGTGAACTGAGGTAATTAATTATTCAGATTAACACAACCTGCACGTGCAAAGAAAACAGACAACTTGCATTCCGTTAAATGAACGTTTTTAATATTTTATAGAAATATTAACCTTCACTTGGAAAACGGCTGACCTAAAGTGTTTTATCTGACTTCAAGATGAAATGCTCTCAATATGATTTACTGAAAATTCAAGAAGGTACGTGAACTTGTTTAGTGAAGAAAAAAAATCCCTTCTTTAAAAAAATAAAATAAAAAATAATCACTTGACAAAGAATATTGGCAATAAAGCAGTAAAATGCACAAAATGAAAATACGTGGAGAACCTAGCAAACCTGCTGCATGATATATAAGGAAAACTGCAGTGTTAATAAGTGTGGTGTATTAAATATATTTCGCTTGGCACAATATTATATATGAGCAGTAAAACGATCAAAATAAAGACTGACAATGTGAAGGAAGCATTTTCTCCTCTATAAATAAGAGCATTCTCTAGACAGCTACATTTGTATAACAAAAGGATCATAACCAACATCTTTGCCTTGATTAGATAAATTAAATGGCAGGAGGAGACATAAATATAAAGGAGGGAACACAGTGGTCCATCTTCAGCTGGGAGTTGATGCAGACTTCCTGTGGTCTGACAATTCACTGGACTAAACGTGTGCTTCTAAATATGAGGGAAAATAAAACATTCAAGTATTGAACACTAGTGTAAACAAATCTACCTGTACTGCATCATTACTGTAGTAGGAATATTGCAAAATCTTCAGTGCCGATATTACTGTAAGTGAAAAGGTACTGGATGTTAACCACTGTGTCTACTGTGAACTGATGTTTTGAATATCTTTGCTACATCTTGTCTAATGGTTCTGGGTGACATGGAACATTAGTGAGAGGAGAGATTTCTATGGTGCTCCATCTGGAATCCACAGTACTTTACTCTGTTCTTGCTCCACGATGGTCATGAGCTGAGTGCAAATGTAGGAGACGCTGCCTCCCTGGACAATGCCTGCAACACAGTGAGGGTGCGGAGGAATATTTACACGGTGAGCGTTAGGCGTGTAGGTCAAACACGGACTCACATGGGCTAATCTTATTTTTTAGTAACTGATTAATTTTTTGTCTATAAAACCACAAAATTAGGAATACAGAGACAACTGATGATTATTGTGATGAATGCATCCCATTTTCCAAGAAAAACAATAAATCCTCACTGTCAAATCATGCACTGGGCATTCAAATTGACTGGCAGTTAATTTTCTTTGCGTGCTCATTCACATCTCTGTAAAACTGCATATTCACGCACCTCCCAGACAAACATGACTTTACTATGTCTGCATCGTCTAATCCGCATAACAAAACTGTTTCAGTTGTAGACTCTGAAGAACTGGTACAAGGATATGATCTACTCCACTTAAAGCCGTCTGCCACTAGATACTTTGATTAAAACTGTTGATAAATATAGTCATCATCATAATTATGGCAAGCGTGTAAAAGTTGGCCAGCAAACTCTCCCTAATAGAAGGGATCAGTGTGGGTATGTGTTCATTGCGAAAGCCCTTGTGCATAAGTCACCTCCTTTTCTACAGTCATTAATCAGCCAGGCAGTTGGGTGTCAGACTGTCTGCTGCTCTAGATACCTGAATTGTAGCACAGATTACTCAAAGAACACACATACTGTGCTCCAAAAATCTGTTTTAAGAGTGTAAACTAAAATGAAATAAAAAGGTCTCAGCCCCTGATTTAAAAGTTTTAGCAAATATATCAAACACTCTGTAAGAGATGCCATTAAACATGTTTTGTGTGATTACTGATGACCTTATTTTTAGGCCTGAGATGACAAATGGTTACAAAAACAAACGTTTATTTGCAAACTGCCATTCAGATCATAATGGCACAAATAATTCATGCTTTTCATTTCTGTGTCGTAGGCTTAAAGCCTCCAACCTGTGAAGAAGCGGCTGTAGTCCTGCTCGATTTTCTGTGCCGCCTCAAATTGCTCCTTGGAATGTTTCTGAGAGAGTTTATCCCGCAGGTACAAAGGGTCCTTCTGCTCTCTGAGGAAACATCAGACCTGTCAGTTTACTACAAAACCTCACTCCCCCACCTCAGACCCCCCCCCCCCCAAGTCAAGAGTTTTATTTTTAAAAAATCTGATTCTTGACATCACACTGGCTGTCAAACATGTCACTAAAACAGTTATGATTTCCAAATATTTATTGCTTAAAAGCTGTAGACATGTTTACACGCTTTCAACAGTGCTAACATTGCCTGAATATTTGTCGTATATTTTGAAACTCACAAATAGCAAATTTTAAATGAATTTCTTTTATCTTAACGTGAATGCATTTATCCTGATTCAAGTGCATATTAATCATGCATGTTCCAGGGCTTTTACTGCTAAAATTACATTAAATGAAAACAGCTTTCCCGGCACTAATAGACAGGGAAGTCTTTTTTTTTGATAAAGTCTGTAAAAAATAAACAAGGATTAAATACCAGCAGTAATTATTTTATTAAAATAAATAGAACATTTTTATTTTATTTAAGTTGCAATATTCTCAAAAAGTGACCAACTTTTATAGATACAGTGTAAAAGGAAATTTCTACTAGTTATGGCCAAGTCTAACAGCTCAGTTTCAGTGAAACGTCTCTACTTTAAACCCATCTAACCCACTTGGTACCCATGTCTGCACAGAGCCTCCAGAAGCCATGTGCTTACCGGTCTTCATCTTTTACAGAGAACCTCTGACTTAACCTAACACACCACCGCCTCTCTCCTTTGACTCATTATGCAGTCAACATATTGCTCTGCTGATGCTTCTCAGATGAAACCCATAGAAAACTTTGGGTTTCTGTCAGTTGCTGCAGCAGGCAGTGGGAGGTGTGTTTTTGTGCATGTGGAAGCTGAGGCCGGCGGGGGCAGCGTGTGCTTTTAGCCACCCACGCCACGAAGCGGAGTCACAGGCCCTGTGAGCCCCTCCCTGGACAGCTGGCACTCAGCTGATGACAGCGAAGGCTTAGCAGGAATCAATCTCAACCATGTTTGCCTGCTGCACCGTTTCATAGATTTATGGACGCGCGTGTGTACGTGTGTGCTGGAAAAAGTCTGTTCCTGCCCGACCTGAGTTTGCCCTGATTTGTGTGCGTTTGTGTGCACATGTGCATAAAGTACCACGCCGAAGGGTCAGCAGATTTAATCTTCCCACGGATTACAAATGAAAAGCAGAGGATCTGTGAGACATTACCATCAGCCGGCAAAAACAGGTGGTGGAAGAGAGCACGTGTCTTCAGAGCTAATGATGCTGATCAAATTTAGGCTGATCAATTAGTTTGTTATAGATAGAGGGTGAATGTGATTATAAAACCAACAAGCCAGACGCCAATTTCCTGAGCAACTGTCTCAAACTAGAGAAAAGAGTAATCAAGAAAAATATAGCATTAAAAAAACAAAAACAAAAAACAGGGCAGCTTTAAAAAAAAAAAAAAAAAAAAAAATCTTTAAGTTGTTCTAAAATAATTTGATGACCAGTCTAATCAGTTACCTACAAAATAGAAACATTAACTGCTTCAGACATTACAGAATATAATGAGGACTTTTGCTCATGAATGTTGCTTTATTTGAAAATGCTGTGGCCTACATTTTCTCCCTCTTCCCATAAAACAGCCTCCAGAGGCAAAAGCTTTGGATTAGTTTTCTCTGTCTGTTGTTGAAGGGTTGGGGCTTGAAAAATAACTGGGTACACAAAACTGGTACCAAAACACAAAGCATACTTAACATGTCTTGCAGCTAGAAATGGGACCAAAACACACAATTTAAAAAAAAGTCAAAGCAGGCATGAATTACTCACTTTATCTGCTTGGCATTTTTGTACCGGATGAATATGACAATTGGGTAGATGTGAACGCTGTGAAGACGTTCGATGGCGTGAGGGGCAATGTCAAGTAAACAGTGACAGTCCTATGAAAGAAAATGACAGAAGACAGCGTGAGAAATGGGGGATGTTTCAAAGCATCTGAGGTGGGCACGCACACACACACACACAGAGCAGAAAATATAGCAAATAATTTGTATTTGTTTTCACACTTTGATAAACACTGAACAAACTTTTTGATTTATTCAACACGGGTCATGTGTTCAGGCTTCCAGCAGGTTGTGCGATATGTACATGTACATAAACTCTTGGTATAGAGCCATCAATATATCATCTGGACCTGCAAATCAAATATAATCTCGAGTGAGTGAGTTACTTTAAACTTACCTTTTCTGCCATTTCTTTTATTGAGGCAACAGTGGTCACGTCAAAATGGCCGCTCCTCCGTTTGTAGTCAATGAACACACAATCCTTTACTCCACGCTCTATTGCCTGCTGAGAGGCCTTCATGATTTCTAGAAGTAAAATAAAAGCAAAAATCTTGTTTCAGTATTAATACCCTTTAAATCAAAAATTTTAAGCATGCTGCAAGAGATTGATATTCTGTGATTATCGTTAACATTTCTACAAATAATTTTTGGTAACCGCATCCTAGAACAGACAGAAAGTAGCAGGTATGGCTTTGATATTGCGCAATGATAAGTCATAGTCTGTACCATTTCTGGCCATGAGTCATCCCTGACCAGCATGTTAGACAATGTTCAGCCAATCAGAGGCTGGCATCACAGGCTTGTCAATAAGGCTGCAGTCTAGAACTGATGTTACTATAAAAACTATACAGACTGGCTCTTTACCTAGAAACTTGGGATTCCCCAGTTTCTCACCATCTACCTACTGCCAGCTATTCACTGACCTAGGTCAGTTACTAGATATGGGGAATCCCCACTTTCTCCATTTCAGTCACTAATGGTCAAGTAGGTATAGCCAATCATACAGCACAATATGATCATATGATTAGGCTAAGCCGATCAGGCATGAGAAAGAGGCTGCATATCATTAGCAGCCTGAAATCCTCCATGTTGTTTACGCTACACTTCAGATAAATACAGCCAAAGTGGACAAACTGTACTAAACATCCAGGAATATGAATATCGTGTCGCGCATCTTTGAAGAGTAAGGAACACATGCCAAATTTCATGGCTCAACTCCTTGTGGTTTTGGAGTCTATAGAAAGGTAAAACCTCACGGACAGGCCGACAGTATGACGACAACATCCTCCCGCTTTAGATTATTTAAAAAAAAAAAAAAAAAAAAAATGCAAATCAAAAGCTCACCAGGCAAACAGCGACAGAACTTGGTAGGAGCCTCCCTCTCCAACAGGTCCTTACAGGCCTCCACTAATGGACCCATGATCAGCACTGGCCGAGGGGAAGAGCAGTCCACCTTCTGAACCCGCTGGTACATGAGGCTCACTCCGTCTGTGCAGGAAATGTAGAAATGAAATTTAATCCAAAATACACAACAGGAGAGCGACAACTGCTTTTCTTAACCATGGTTATGGACTTGTGTATCATGGGAAAGCTTTTGTTGTGCCACCATGCTTTCAAGTAAAACCCAGCTTTGCCTTCATGCCTGAGATCTGCCTCACAAATAATCTTGTGTTAGGTCCCCGAGTACATTCAAATTATCCATTTCTATCTGGTCTCAAGGCTAAAGAAAAATGAGGAAGCTGATGAACTTATAATCGAAAAAGGAAAACTCAATTACCATTAGTTTTAGCTTAATTAAAAACCAAACTTCCAAACTAAAGAATATTGGAATCTGTTGAGAAGAGTCTTTCCAAAAAAAAAAAAAAAAATGCATCCTTTCAATGATAAGAATGAGGAATTTTACATGAAAACTTGGCTGTCCTCGTCTACTTTACAGATTTTATACAATTTGAAAGCAGGACATTAAAGACTAAAAAGGAGCGCCTATGATTTTCAACACCAAAGTCTGCTGAAATGTTAGTACTGCTGCATACGTTAGAAGATTATTACATTCTTGCACTTCCAGGAGCAGCTATGAGAAGTCTGATAAATTGACTCAAGTGAAGACTATATTATGTAAATTAAATCTTGGAGTGTAGATTTAGAAAGAAGTGAGCAGGCCTCGGCAGCGTGCTACACATCCAAACCTCTGACAAAATTGTCTGTGGTTGAATTGATTTGTGGGTACTTTAGGGTGCAACTCTCAAGAATGTGCGGAATTCAATAATCTGATTCTGCCATATTGACTGTGACCTCTTACAATGTGAAGGCCCTGCAAAGCTGATGCAGTAACCTCTTAAGTAAATACTTGCTTGTTACAGAAAACACCTTTCTCATTACACCATTATGTTGCTTGCCTTGTGCATTTCAAATGAAGCTGACTTTAGAATTTGATTTCTCACCCTCTGTGATGGGTAAAGAATCTGTGCTAATGGCATCCAAAGCCATCACGTCCTTTCCATCCTTGGAGCCGCTGCGTTTGTGCTTTAACCTTCGGCGAAAGAATGACCTCCGAGCAGCAGCAGACAGAGTCTTGCTAGTGCCATTATCATCTTTCATATCAGTCATGCTGTGCCTTCTGTAGAATTCCTGGTCCATCCTTATGAAGATAGCAACATGTTCATGTTCACAATTATATAGCAACAAATCACAACAGTCACGTCAAGGTATGAATTGAAATATGATCAAACGAATACATTTAAACCTGATAAACGCAGAATTTCCCATTCAAATGTATTAACCCGAATGAGAACAAAAGGTCTAGAAATGATGTGCTTGTTGCGGGTAATTACCAAAGTAAATTATAGGCTGTACTTACATGTATTTACTTGGAATCTGTCCTTTCTCCAGTTTCTGTGCATTCTCATCAAGCTGCCAGGCCATCCAGAAGCCAAAATTACCATTTGGTAGTGTGTCTTCAACATACAGGATGTCATCTTTCTTAAAGCTTAGTTCCTGTTCTACTTCTGCCACTCTGTCATAAAGTGCTCTGCCAGCAGACAAACAATAAAATGGTTCGGGAAAAAAGGCAATAATGGCATACTAAACAGACTCTTAAGAGCATTGTAATGCTTTGAGTTATCAACACAAAATCACCAAAACATAATTTATGTCTATTTTGTTAGCGTAACATTCCCAACACCATTTCCAGTGTCAGGACGCAAATTTAAAATTTTAAATACAAAAGCACAATTTTTGCATAATCTCAGCAGTTTGATAAATATTCAGTGTACCTTATGAAAAATCCATCTCCAGGAGACTCTCTTATTGCAGCAAGGCTGTCTGCATAGTTCTGTGCCTTGACTGTGACGGTTTCAGCTGGTTTCAACATTTCCAGGTAAGCATCCTCTTTAGTTTTGGTCTTCATGCTGATGCCATTGTACTATATGTCAGGAGAAAAGAAAGAAAACAAACAAACAAAAAAAAAGGACACTAAGCTCATTGTGAACAAAGAATGATTCATTTCCAGTAAAGCAAGTCAAAGCAAGACAATGCATAGAAAAAGATGGCCATCTATAGGGCAGAATCAGACACAGATGCTATGCCTGAGTGAAAAAAATAAATAAAATCACCTGACATTAGTGTTCTAGGGTTCAGTGAGCTTTTTTTCTAGCCTCAGCACATCTAATACTGTACAACAGGTACACAAATCCTTGAATTAAGCCCAATATTGTGTTGACAACAACTACATCTTATTCCTTTTTATTGTACACAACAGCTTTGGTGAGGTAAAGTTGTTGATACCTCCAGTATCAAGTCTCCAGGCAGTAAGCCATCAGGACCCTTAGCAGGGCTGTCATCTTCCAAACCTTCCACAAAGATGCCATAAAGGTTTCCTCCACAGATCTGAAGTCCCAGCTCCACGTGGATCTTCTTCAGCCTCACCAACCGAGGCTCTGGAACCCTTTGTGGATTTGAACCAGGAAACCTGGAAGGGGGAAAAAAATAGAGACAAGCAGATTCAAAAACCATTTTTGATAGCTGCATTAAAACAATATCAACACAGTGAACATAAAAGCAGATATAAGCTAATACCTGAAGGAGATGTGTGGACTAGTGGTGGGAGTTGTTTCTTTGGATGGAGGAGTAATTGTGCCTTCGTCCTGCTCACTCAGTAAATCTACAGTGGAGTGATCGTCCGGTGCGGTGGCTCCACTGTCATGGGGTGTCGGCTGGCTGCTGATAGATTCCATCCGAGAACTGAGACAAGAAAAGTCAAAATCTTTTCCAATTATTTAAGAACTTACTTTGAAATCAGAATCACTGACTCTACTCACTGTTACAGCACATTTGTGCCATCTTATTTTTAGTGTTAACATCTGTTATTTAATCTTAATTACATAAGCCTCTCTGTTCTCCCCATTTCTTATTTCAGTGCTACAGCATGAAACCTTTTCGGTTGTGTACTCGTGTTGTTTGCTTTGCACATCGTTTATATTTGTGTGCCAATTCTCACATTAAAACTTTGTACAAAAAACAAAATAAAACAAAACAAAAGGCACTGCTGTGTTTTTCCTCTTCTCCCGCTTACCCTGAACGAGAGTGATTCCCCAGCTGAAACATGTGAGGATTATACTGAGCTAAAATGGTGACGGTGTCACACTGCTGCCCGATCACCAGCCGTGCCTGCTGCTCATTGGCATTGCGAAGGTTGATTCCATTAAACTGAAAACAGAAGGGATTCATTAGAGACGGAAAGAAAAGATAAATCATGGACACGTAGTCAGATGGCTGCTGTACCTCAAGGAGTTGGTCTCCGTACTCTAACCGAGCTTGATGAGCAATGCTACCTGCTGTCACTTTGGAAACAAATACGCCGCCATTCTCTCCACTCACAATGGAGATACCAAGTGGTTCTGCTCCCTTTTGTACTGTCACATTTCGTGGCTCCCCCAAGTATGGCCTTCAGGGGAAAAACAAAACAAAAACACATCCATGTCTTTTGACGTCTTACAGAAAGGACTGCTGTTAGATGAAGCATGCAACTTGAAATTCAGAATAAGCTGCTGCCTGCAATCTGAGGTTTTATTGCACAAGTAGTGTCTGTATGCCATCATGCATGTGATGATGCTTTTAATACAAATGTGCATTGTTCAAAACAATATGCACAAAACAACATTAAAAACTACTTGAAGATAAAGTAATAACACTAGTCAAGGTCCTAGCATGTGGCTGATACCACCCACAAACATTGTTACACCTGCCTCATAGCAACAGCACCCCCAGAGGGCACTGACAGCCCCCCCAGCAGGACAATCTTGGGGGCCTACAACCTCCCGAAATCACAATCTGATCAAGCATGTGCAGATTGAGTCATACAAGCTGGAATCAAAAGGACGCCCCAGCTTATAACTTCATGCCACACAACACTGGACACCCCCAGAGGTTTTATGCTTTTGCCCCCACGAGTCAAAGCTAAATTAAGCAGGTGGTTTTAATGTTGTGGCTGATACGCCAAGTGTGCATTTTCAAATCCCACTTTATCTCATGCAATCATACAAAATTTAACAGCGTTCTGAATAAATAACGAGCAGAGAAGATGACAAACTAAAGGAATACACATCCATTTAATTACTGGCATTATTAAACATTCAAAGAATCTAGCACCACGGCTGCTAAGTGGGCCTATGTAACAGAGTGTAGACAGAATGATAAGATCTGTGCTCTGACAGCGCATATATTGTATGTGCTACTGGCACAAGACAAACCTCAAGCTTCTTAAAGAGAAGAACTTGGGCTTAATTCCAAGTGGAGGTCTAACAGAAGAAGTGCAGTAAGAGACAAATCTGAGAAGCAGATTGAGAGGGGAAGAAAAAAGAAAAGAAAAAAAAAAGACGAACACCCAGAGAAGAGAGAAACGTGTCAGGTTAAAGTATCAGCAGCAGAGAAGAAAGTGAAGATAATAAAATGACAGTTGTGAATTGGTGTAACCGTGTTAGTGGGAGGCTCACTGCTTTGTTTACTGCTTTGCAAGCATTTAATCACAATGAACCAGACAAAAAGTACAGACAAACTGTGGAAAACATGTTGCGTTTAACTGAATGACGGCAGGATAAAGACCCAGACAAGGGGCTGGCCTACCCATCCTTTCGCCTGTCACCAACTGAAGCAGGACTGACTGATATCCTAGGCTGGGTGGAAATGGAGCTTTGTGATTGGCTGCTGGTGAAAGATGATGTCTCCAGGTTGACAGGTGACATTGGAGGTGTGGGGCTGCTACCCTCCGAATGTGACAGTGAGCCTGGAATGACGGAGGATTATTTAATAAAAATTAAAAAAATAAAAATAAAGTACGAAAGTATTCATTCTAGCTTTTACAGCAGTAACATTTACAACCAGAAGGCGATGCTGCTAGGCTCAACAGTACCTTTGTCAGATCCAGTGGCGCGAGGATAACGAATTGGATGGATCTTAATGCGTTCTGCTCTAAACTGCAGAGTACCAGGGGTGCCTAAGAAAAAGCAGGAAATTTATTAAAAAGGGTCACTTCCCCCATACTGGGGGGAAATTTATTATTTTTTTTTTTTTCCACACAACTCTGAGGGCATCTGACCATGTGGATATGGGAATTCCCCAGGAAATATCTGAGTGACTGTGATAAGAAGCCCATTTGCCTGACATTACTACTGTAAATATTTACCACAAAGCAAATGTTTGATGTAGCCAATCAATCACCATCATCTCCTGAGATGAACTGGGCAGTTTGTAATGCTTGTGGTCAATTAAGCTGCTTCACAGTTTTCGAAACACTCATTAAAAAAAAAAAAAGAGGAACCTCTTCTGTGCAACTTATTGTACACATCTCTTTTTAAACAGATATTTCATAAATAAATAAAACTATGTATAATCCAATTTATTAAGTGTTAACTAAGGATAATATTTAAAAACATCTCCTTCCCGCAAAAAAAAAAAAAAAAAAAAAAGCTTCAATACTTTCTTGTTAACCCTTGCTTCCTACTTCAACAATGCAGCCCAACTGCAGTCAGTTGTGTGTTACGCAATTAGCGCTGAATGTAGCTTTGAGGTGCTAGCATTACTGATAAAGAGTCAGCTACATAAGTGTGATAATTTATTGACATCCATGCAGTACTGCCTCTGAAAATCTGTGGAGTTCTACCTTCCACATTATCTCTACTATGTAAAGTGGGAAACCCAAAGATATTAATTTTTGTGGATCAGAATCTGCCACAGTCCTAAAGTCTAAAAATCATCTCCATTTAGAGTGAGGGCTTCATATCATCCATAAAAACTATGCAAACTATCTAAATATGTAAACATCACAAGAAGTAACAGGAAAACATGCTTTTACAATTTTGTTGGACTGGTCATTTAAAGTTTTTAAACAACAGATCATTTACAGGACACTTTAAACAAGTTATGATTGGCATAAAACTAGGACACCATACATACTCAGTCTGGTGCTGGAGGGCAAGGAGTTAGTACTGTGTGGTGGTTGGCTGCAGCTTGTCTCACTCAAGTTTCCGGCGCGCTTGTGGCTGAGGTCCAGACTGAGGCGACCCTGATGCTGGGGGCTAAAAGTGGAGGTGGGGTGGGTAGGAGGGGGAAAAAAAAAAAGTAAGTCCCCTGGCGGTCAATTATTCAACCCAGGGCAAGATAGAATTTGTTACATGCCATCTGTCCATGAGATCTGGGGCAGGATACACACAGTTGTTTTGCTGCTATAAATATACCATTCAGGATTAAGCAAGTCTGTGGTTACAATGAAGAAACAACAATAATGCTAGAAGTAATGACTACTTTCCAATCAATTGGCCTAAAAATGACTTGTTAAATTTATAAAAAGATGTGTAAAAAAAATTTTTTTTTAAGTAAAAATCATTACAGTCTGAAATTCCCTGTTTTGTATAACTAATGCACCACAACCCAGAGGTATGCAGAATGAAACCACATTTAAAACAGAAAACAGCAGCAAAATTCTTTATTAATCTATTTTTCTTCAAGAGAGACGGTCTACATAAATGAGCATTTATAACAAGATATTTTGAGATGTCACAACAGGAAAATTAGTAAACTTAAAGAGCATCTGAAGAACACATTTCTCCAATGAGGCCAATGACCCAGCTCACAATTTTTAAAGAAGCGACCTGGATCAGCACCAACATGTGGTGCTTCTTTCTTTGTCCCTGCTCCACATTTCACCAAGTTATAATTGACTAGTTTTTGCATAATTTGTCCAGCAGACAAAAACAGAACTGAAAACATGTCCACACTCAGGCTCTCTGCCTTTGGAATAATTAAATTAATGATTGGTGAATTCCATTAAGTCACTTCAGAGTCCTGGAATTGTGACTGTGGGCTCACCAACTAAGTGTAGTGTTTTAGTAGACTTAACTACCTGGTTTCTCTTACATGTCTGCATATAGTAGCAAGTAAAATGTTCAGTTTGAAAAGATTATTAAGATATATTGAAAAGATTGACAGAACACCTTGTGTGTGTATGAGGGCGACTGCCTGAGCTGGGGGCTGGCGGAGGGTTGTTGTTCTGGACCGCATGGCTCCAGGCTGTGTAGACTTGGTTCCTCATGACAGCCGTCACAGCAGGACAAGGGGCAAAACTTCGCTGTGCTGGGTCTGGAGATGAAAAACAGTACAAAATTAAAGAAACTCATGCGTGAAAACTCCTGGATATTAAAAACAAACAAAAAAAAAAAAACCTTGTACACATTAAGTTTTCCAATGACTTACATGCTGCAACATTACTGTAGCTTGGGGGTGCATATTGCATGCTGTACCGGTTACTTCGCATAGGAGAGAACCGTAACAAGTCCACTGGCTCTGGGGAGTGATCGTCATTAGAGAAATTCTGGACCTGCAATCAAACAGCTAGTAAGCTTTGACAACTTAATGTTGGTTTTTTCCTGAATTAAACCATACAATATTTTCTTTAAATACTGTTACCTGAATCGGAACAGGAATGTGTAATGGAGTCACATTTCGCCGTAGTGCTGGTGCTGATTTTGGCCGGTACCTCTTCTTTTCCTGTGCTTCGGTCCTGTACCGATTCTCCTCATCCTCCTTAGCAGGTTTCTTGGAGCTGCCCTTGGCCTCTCCCGGAAGAGCATCAGTGTAATAGCACTGGTTCCCCACCTCTCCCTTGTCTTGAGGGCTAGTAGCTTGGGCAGGAGAGGCTGGTGGTGTGCCAGTGGTGATGGTGGAGTCTGATGCAGAGCTGTTCTGTTGCCGATGTTTGAACCTAAATGAGTCGCTCCTTGCGGGTGGGGTGGGGGGTGTCTGAGCAGATTCAGACACCGAGCTTTGTGGCAAGTGGGACAGAGACATATAGTCCAGTTTTGGGTCTGCATCAGGTCTCCTGAAAGCATTCATGTCAAAGATAGACTTCCTCTGTTTGGGCTTTTTATAGATGGACAATTGGGTGCACTCTGAAACTGAAGTTCCCACTATGACTTTAGGCCACGTGCTTCCACTGAGCTTCACTGGCAAGCTCTGCACTTGCTCCACAGCAGCCTGTGGTGAGCTGCAGTCTGAGAGAACAGGAGTGAGGGTGAAGGGACGATGGTGGAGGTCCTGCCTCCTGTAGCAGAACTCTGGGTGGGGTTCTGAAGGACTATGTGAAGTGGAAAAGGAACGGGAGTGCGGGGACCCATTGGAAAATGGTTTGTAGTGGGAATGAGTGCTGCTGCCATTCAGGGAGCCACCTGTATCCTTACATGCTTCCTCCCCTCTGATGCCAAAGTCACAGCTGCACATGTCAGTTTGTGTGGAGCAATTGTGCTTAGAGTTTCTGCAGTTTCTCGTGTGGACCTCACAGGGCTGGAGTCGAGGGGTCTTTTCAAAGTCTCTCAAAGTTTCATATAAACTCTGTCCAGAACAGCTTTGTGGAAGGAACTGTCCAGGAAGAAAGGTTGATAAACACTTGTTTTATTTTTTAAAGCAGGCAAAATATTCTCAGTGATCCACCATGTCGTAAAAAGTTGAAGTTATTGGTCACATTTAAGGTTTTAAGCAGACTTTTCAAAAAAGAAAATGTATCTCAGCTATTAACCCACTGAACACTTGCATGAGATAAACACCGTACAACTAGCACAACACAGCTACTAGATTATTGGGAGGCAATTGTAACACAGCAGTGTATGATGTTACAATTGCTATTTTGACAGGGGTAGTGGGAAGTAGAACAGTGAGAAGAATCTGTATATGTTTGGGTTATAGAGACATTTACCTTGATGAGGGAGAGGCTCAGAGAATTTCGGCAGTTCCTCAACAGAGACTCACACTCAGAGAGCGACTTGTCATCAAGTGCAATCCCATTGATCTGTGTGCAAGAAAATAAAGTCCCAGAAATGACAAATTTCTCACCTTGACATCATGAAACCTCATGTTGAAATACCACATGCATGAGAATCAGGTGAATTTAGATTGTGTGAGGTGGGTGCTTCCTGATATTGTCTTGTAATATGAAATTAATTAAGAATACATGATGGGTGAAATTCACTTAGGGTACCAAACTGGTGGCCAACTCCCCTAAAAACTAATTTCTTGATTGGGAGTATGCAGGCACTTTATTTTTATGGATGACAGGTTTCTGTAAATGGTGCAAGCTATTAAATTTTTAGGACAGAGTAATATCATATTGAATGCCCATCTCAGAAATTTGGTCGGATATCATGACAATTCAGGAGTTTAGTGAGATAAACAAGCTTAAATGCAAATTCAGCACAGTTATTGAAGTGACATCAAAGCAGCCCACTAATTGGTGCTAATTGTGTACATTTTACCTCATGGCCAGGTGTGACATGTATGGTTTGTGTTTTTGACTTATAATTGAAAAGCCACGTTAGTACTGTGCAACTTTGTTCTATGAGCACTTTTGTGCTACAACTGATATTCTGGTACCCTAAGTAAATTTCATCCAATGACAGAGGGGGTCATTGGATGACCTCTTCATTTCAGAGGTCATCCTCACTGGATTCATACCATCTCCATCATAGTGTAAATGACTGCATTATGTTTCATGTTAGTTTAAGTTTATGAAATACATACTATAGGAAATGTGTGGTGGAACCTATCACAAGACTATATTGTGAAGACAAGTAGATTGTTCTTCAAAATGTAGCTTTAGGACATGGCTGCAGCATTTCCTTCATTTTAAGAAGAGAGAGAAAAAAAAAAAAAAAAAAAACTTGCCTGCAGTCAGTAGAGGGCACTAGAGACCAGAGTCTGTGCTTTACAGCCATCTCTTGATATTAAAGGCTCTTATCATACAAATAAAAATGTTTCAGTGGTCATACTCACAGCTAACAGCCTATCACCAACAGTGAGACTGCAGTCTTTAGCAGCTGGGCTGCCAGCAGCCAAAGTGGCAACAAAAACTCCACTTTCCAAACCTATTCCACTGTCTGGGAGGTGAGACAAATGGAAAAATAAAATAAAACAAAAAACTAAATTTCCATCACATGTACAGATAATTAAACATGAATACATGTCATAGTGTTTTGTACTTTAATGTCATTACTAGCTTATCAAGGCAGTAATTTTAATTGTGAAGTTTATTAATTAGAAAAAGAAGCTGACCTTTGTGTCCAGCGAAGTTTATCTGAATAGGAGTGATAATCCGTCCTCCTAGCGACTTTCTTCTGCGAACTACCATATTGATCACACCATCTCCACTCAGCACAGCTTTGATCACCTGCTTCCTATCTTTATTGGTCAGGTCCACATCATTTATTTTCAGCAACCAGTCATTTACCCTGAACAGAAAGAAGATATATGATTAATCAAAGAGACAGAAACAATGATGTGTCAGTAGTATTATGTAACAGAAAGTGAAGAGCATCAAAAATCTGAATTTCCAAAACCATGTGTAGTGTTGCAAAGTAAATGTTATAAAATTTGTTTCTATTGTTCAAAAAAGTTTATCAGAACCAAAACTCAGGTGTCAAATGATAAAATCAAAACATTTATATACACTGAGGTGCAAAGGAACATTTACCTTAATCTTCCTTCAGCAATACTTCCTTTATCCACCTTAGTTACAAATACACCACAGTCTCCTGGTAAATAGGGATCATTTACTCCTTCAGCAACATCAAACCCGAGTGCTTTCAAATCCATGTCCTGCAAAAATGAAAAATCCAGAGGAATATCATAACTTTTTGATTCCAAATTACCATAGTTCGTTCAATTAGTGCAGCTCTCTAAAGACGATTCATAAACAAAATAGCTAAAGTAGGTCTTACTCTGTGCTTCTCAAATTCTACAACTTCTGTCTCCCACTCCATTGAGTCCGTGTCTATGGCTGAATCATGTGAACTGTGAGCCATTAGCTGACGATATCTTGCTTCCTTTTCCAGCTCGTCTTCCAACTTTTCTCTGCAGGAAACATGAAATGTGTAGCTCTTCAACAGGTACAGTCACTTTTGGAGTAATCTGAATTTTGCTTAATTAGTAACATAATTCCTCCACTGGGTGGCACAGGAGATCCTTAAACAAGAGGAGCGCTTTCAACACAAAATATAATAAGATGAATAATACTCCAGTTAAACATCTGAAATAGAACAGGACATAGCATTTGTCTGTCAAAAATAAATAAATAAAAAGTTTTGGAGGAATAACGCACTTTAGTTCTTTGAGTTCCCGCGTAGCATCATTCTTCTGCTTCCTCATGTCATCCAGATTCCTCAGCGCATCTGCCAGATCACTCACAGCTCGGTCCCTCTCTCTTCTCAGGTTGTCACACAGTGTACTGAGAGATGCACATGTTGTCATTAGATGTCATAGAAAATATACACTACAGTCTATTTGTAATGACATGGATACACAGCCTACATTTTTAACCAGTTCCTTACCGAATGCTCTCCCTTTCTGCTACGATCTTGTCCCTCTCCTGAAAGGCCCAGTCCCGCCGACACTTGGCTACCTCAGCTTCCTGCAAGCCCTCCTTCAGCTCCTGAGAGATGGCTTCATACTGCTTCCTCAGCATCTCAATCTCCTTGTTGGCCCGTTCCATGTTCATAGTGGCAGAATCTTGCTCCTGGAGGAGTGGATAAAATTGACAGGTGATAAATTTCACTGTAGAAGTGTATAAAGAAAGCTAGGTGCTTTTAGTCTAATATGCTGTTTGACTGCATGCCACAAATTCCTCTAAATTTGTGGCATAAAGGTGAATTTTTCCCCTTTCACCCACTCTGTACAGTAACTTTGCAGTAATATCCTGACTTAAGTCATGTTTTTAAATAATCAGCTTTACATAATTTTGGCATGTGTTAAGCCTTCAAAGCTCATTGATATAAATACCTTTTTCACAGCAGCCATTTTGGCATAACATGACCCAAACACGCAGATGTTACAAATTACATTAATGAAGCTTGTGATCTATTGAGGTGAAGCCTCAATGTGATTAGTGTCACCTGTGTTTACCACCAACACATCAAGTCAAAATGGCTGCTGTGAGAAATCTCTTTCTTAATACAATCCAGATACGTAAAAACAGGCGTAAATCTCAGTCTGCTGGCGGAACTCACCGTGGGGCAGCCGATGGTTAATCAATATGGGGTCACGTGACTGAAAGTGTTCTGATTGGTCAATCTGTTTATTGTTCCCCGCCATGTATTTAACTGTTTTCAAACAGTCATGTTTTAACTGAAACTATTATATACTGGAATAAGAAAGTTACAGCAAGCACAGCGAATCATACAAATTGGGCCATTTCCAGATAACATCTATTGTTTTACCAGTTCAATTAAATTTTATTTATATAGCGCCAAATCACAACAGTCGCCTCAAGGTGACTGTTTGTTGTGATTTGGCGATGTAATTAGTGGCTAAAGACGCTGCACCTTTTGCACAACTTAAAATGTGAAAGCTTTAAATTTTGGTCCCACAAAGTTGATCTTGGCGTCACTGAAAAAAGTCTTTTCAAGAGCTTTCCAGTGGTTCCACTTGAGTTTAAATCTTTGTCACATACCTAGTAGGTGTCCCGAGAGCATGAATTAGTTCTGCTGCTGAAATAATTCCATTAAACTCTGCTTGACTCAATCAATTTCTGATGCAGTGCAGATTTCTGGTATTCTTCAAAGTGAGGATGAGGCTTGTCACTGTAACTATTGGTAATTTCCTAATGTAGGTATCCCTGACTTTTATTGTAATTAAAATGACACTGCAAACAAAATGATGGGTGATGCACACATTTCTCAGCAGAAATCAATATGTAGAAACCACCCAGCTGATGAAAAAAATACATTTACTACTATGGGAGATGGGATGAAGGGATTACTGTCAGAGAAATAAACCAGCCCCTCCATTTGTGATGATGAATCATCTGTCTGTCTGGCTACCTGTCTGGCCTGGTAATACTCTTGCAACAGCTGGTCCCTCTGGATGATGGCCTCTGTCCTCTCCTTCCGAGCCACATCCCTTTCCTCACGCGCCGTCTCAATGTCCTTGCAGGCCTGGTTCAGCTCCTTTTTAGCCTCAGCTTTGTCCTTAACCTCGTGGCAGTATTTCTCCAGCAGCTCATTCTTTTCACAGATTGCTCGGTCCCTGTCCACCAGCGCTGAAGCCAGCTCCTTCATCATAAAAAAAACATTTGTAGTGACAGAAATAAAGTAAATAAACAACTTTCTCTACTTCTGTGTCAATCTTTTAATTTGATTTGATGAGAATTTGGGAAATTTTTAATATAATTTTTATATAATTGTATACTTCCATTACATCGGCTTGTTTCTTGTATAGCTGTGACCCTAGGATTTCCTCTTTGGGGAGGAATAAATTCTTATCTCAGAACAAAGATGTGTTATGAGACAAACTTCCTATTAGATGAAGAACTAAAGATTACAAAATATTTTGTTCCTCTTAAAAAGGGTATTTTAAACCTATTTTTGGAAGTTAAAAAAAAAAACACGTTATCTTGTAAATTTCACTTCCTGAACTGCAGGGTTTTAATAGCAGTGATAACACATGATTACTTTTTGGCCATCCTAAACCCTTGAGTGTTGCCCAAAAGAATGACTACAGCAGCTTAACTACAGAAGATACATGAGACAGATATTATGCAACTGGTCATTCTTCATCAACAGTTTTACTTTAATTAAAGACAGTCCTGTAAATCTGAAGTAATTAATTTCTTTATAGCATATGTATAATTCAAAATGTCCCTGATCACAACAGTTATCCCTCAAGTGTTTTCTAATCCTTTCCGTGAAATAATTAACCTTTTTCAGTTCTTACTAAAGATCCCTTGTTCCAGCTTTTACCTGCCGGAAAGCCTCCAGCTCCTCATTGGCTACCCGTCTCTCTGAAGAAGTGCTCTTTAGCTTCGCCTCTGCCATTTCCAGCCCCGTCTGGAGCCTGTCTACCTCTTTGATCACCTGGTCCCTCTCGCTCATGATCAAGCGGTATTCGCTGATCACAGAGTCACGCTCTTCCTTGTAGTTCTCGCAGTCCTTTGCTGCCTTGAGCTGCTGGGTCTTGAGCCGCGTCACCTCAGACTGCAGCCGTTCCATCTCTCGCTGTAGCTCCTTATTATGGGCTGTGGCCTTGAACAGTTCTTGCTGGGTGTTGTCAAACCTGCATCAGACAGGGAAGGAATGTAATGGATTCAATGCCCCTGTAGAAATGTTTCCCCTTTGCAAATTAATACTTTGTCTTGTGCTAAAAAACACAAACATTAAAATCATAACCAATAAGACAACAGACTGATCAAATTCGCAGTCTAAGCATCATAAAAGAAAACTCTAAGTGAGAAGGCATCTGCAAAGCTTCATCTGCCTTGGATTAAGCATGCTTTAAACACTGTGCAGATCTAAATTTGGCACTACACTCAAGTGCTCAGTTTGTAGCATAATTTGCTGCTGCTCAGTTTCTGTGTGCAGCTTGTAGTGCTGCTGGTATTGCAAAGCTGATATTTAAATCTTTACCTTCTTATTGAAGAGGAGTACTGTTGTTGATAGTGGATGGCAGCATCTCTTTGTTTCAGCAGCATATCCAGCTGCTTCTGCAGCCGGTGGTTCTCCTCCTCAGCCTCATCCAGACGACTCAAGTCCACATTATGACTGGCCGTCTTCTCATTGTACCGCTTCCTCAGAGTCTCATAGTCACTCTTCATGGCCTCCAATTTGTCCACAGCTGTGTCATAGAGCTTGTTAAGGACATCAGAGGAGCCCTCTCTCATTGCCTGTAAATGCCGTAATTCAGCTTCTTTAATTAATTAGAGGGCAACAATGGGACTGCTTGCTTATGTAAAATTATACCAAGAGAAGAGCTGATATTTAATTCAGTTTAATTAACATCTACATTCTGGTTAGTTCTAATTGCTTCACATCTTTTGGTCTCCTGTAATCCCATGCTGACTGAAGGATGTTGTGATGTTTGATACAAATGTAAACTGAAGTGCCTAAAATCATTTACATAGTGCTGTATGCAATGACTTGCAGAACACTGACAGTTCTTCCACTCCACACCTGTTTCATGGAGATTAGACAAACTGCTAATTTAAACTGTGATGAAATGTCATTTGAATTGTAGTGTGAACAGATGATTCTCCTGTGCCGTATGCTTCTGATGCAAACACCAACTGAGGCATGCAAAACAGATACATGCTTCTGACATGAACTGATAAGCTCTACCACTATTTCTGGCTGTGGGAACTGTCCAGGAAGCAATCGAGAGATTGCAGTGAGATCAGTGATTATTGTTGCCACATTTTCACCAATTAAAATTCAGTCAAGAGTGAAACTTTGCAACTATACCTAAAAGATGAATACACTCAAATGCACAATTAGTACAGATGACATGCTATCAAGTCAGCTGAATAAATATTTTGACTTGCTACCAGTAGGTTAATGCAGCAATGATGTCATCTGAACCCCAATGAACTTAATATGGCTTCATGTTTATAAATATTTTTGTTTGTAATGATGTAGCAGAAACACAAAACAGTGTCAGACCTAAAGGTAGCAATCCGTTACTTGTTCCAGGCTGGGCTGTTGAACCATCTGTAATAAAAATCCTCCTATGCACATGTAACTTTCCTTTTTAAATTACTATTGAACTCAATGGAAATCACAAAGTGCTAGAAGGGAAAAACCAGGACACAAAAAAAATTAATAATATGGTATGTAGTATGACACTGGCATCTAACAACTGCACAATAAATGTCTTCTCTGGACTGACATCACTTTAAACTAATTTGATTCCTAATTTGACTGAGGCTGAACAGCACTTTATGCAATGATGAAATGAGCTCTAGGGACAATGGGGAATGTATCCTTGCTTTCAAATAGCCCTGTTATACATTCTCCGTGGTTATATAAGGCATTGCAAACATTTAATGATATGGTCTTGTGACTGCAGTGAGGGTAAATATGTCAGATTGAGTAACGGTGAGAGACTCAGGTCAAGTCATTTTTCTAATCTGAAAGAATGTTTTGATGGATGGAGGCAGAGAATACAGAGCTTGTCTGACCCCATTTGTCTAAACAATGTTGTCCTTTGACATAATGGTCACAGAGACAAGAATAAATTAATTTCCATCTTAAATGTCAAGATCCAACTGATTTTAACTCAGTGGCCATCCAGAGATGGAAAGGGGTTTCTACGAGTGTAGAGGAGTTATACACCTGTTTATGTTTGCGTCTTTGTATATCGTCTGTGTGTCTGCACATTTATAAGCATGAATGGTGACTGAATTGCCAGTTGCACAGGCACCTGCTGGTGTAGCATCTTCATATCAGCCACTTCCCTCTGGTCATCGTCATGTAGCCTCCTCAGCTCCTCACAGGCCTGCTTCACATGGTTGTGCTCCCTGACCAGCTGGATGTTGTCCTGTCTCAGTGCCTCCAGGTCCTCTTTCAGCTGGGTGTGCTCATTCACCAGACGGCTATGCAGCGTACTGTGGAGACAGCAGAATGGCTACAATCGAACCATGGGCGCTGCCAGCCATGTTTAAAATCAGTATTACGGCACTAAATATATAGTTATGTCTAATATGCCTCCAGGCAACATATGCTCCACTAATGATTCATAAATCAAAAATATATATACAGTATTTGGCTTAATTTATACAACTCCCCAGAACCCTCTTAATGTCTTCATTTGGCATGATGAGACATATTTGCCATCTCAGCTAGAAAAAGTACTTACGGCTGCAAGAAAAAAATTTTTTAAGATCTTTAAAAGGTACCAAGATTTCTGCAGTGTTTACTCATTAGGTGTGGTCTGGAGCTCATTTAAGTTGCCATTATAGACAAAACAATCTATCAAAACACACACAAACAGGTATATTATGTATTTTGGATCACACCAAGCAGTCACAGTGTAGGCTGTGAAAGTAAGTTCATTCTTGAATTTAGTAGCTCAGTAAAGTTGTGAAAATTGCACAAAATGAGCAAGAATTTTTTTTCAGTATACACAAACATTTGAGCTTAAAACTTCAGGGACACCTTGATTAAACGGCCCTCTTAAGGTCATGCCACTGCAGCTCGAGTGAGTTAAGGTCAGGACTAACTTGGCAATTCCAGTACATGATTTACTTTAGGTTGCTGTTGATTTGCTTTAAAAAAGGTCATTGTCTTGCTGAATCACCCACACGCTTAGAAACTTCAGGTTATAAACTGCTGCCCTGACATTCTCCTGGAAATGTTCCCCAGCGCAGTTTCAAAGGAAACTAAGTGAATGACTGCAAGGTGTCTGGGTCCTTGCGTAGTACAGCAGCCCCAAGCCATGATGCTTCTTCCACCATGCCTTAAAGCTGGAATGAAGTTTTGTTGTCTGTGTCCAGTGCCCTTTTCATTCAGGTGAGATGAACTTTAGCTGAAAAGTTAAAACCTTTTCCCCCTCATCTGTCCTACAGAACATTGTCCCAGAAGTGTTGTGGAAAATCAGCATCATCTTTTGGAAACTTGAGATTTTATTTTTCATTATTCTTTTTAAATTCATTTTTGAAAGCATTTTAGTCTCCTTCCATTTATACATCAAGTAGTAGAGATTTCTATAGGTGCTTTCCACTTTCCCTTGAGTTCTTTGTGCACCTCTTTCGGGATTATATATCGTGCTGCTGGTGTCATCTTTCCAGGATGATCACTCCAGTCTCATCTCCCCAACTGGAACACCCAACCCCGAGCAGGTTTTGGAGAAGCCAGCACAGAAGTTTACATATTTTTCCCAGCCTACACTGAGTGTGATTACATGATAAATACAACTGTGAGATATTATTTCAGTCATTGTGTTTCATTTCAAAGGCTTCACAAATCTTTTCTTGCAACTGTAAATGATTGACAGAAAACTACAGCAATCAGTTAATCAACTAATCATTTCAGCACTACCCAGAAATAAAACTGCACAGGGTGCACAAAGTAAAAATGACAATTTCACATTTACACACATTGCCTTATTACCCCCACCAAAGAGGTTAGGTTTTTGGTAGAGTTTGTGTGTCACTATGCCTGTAAACACAATATCTTGAAAATTTTTGAATGAATTCTGATAAAACTTTGTGGGGGTGGAGAGTGGGGTCATGTTAACAATCCATTAAAATTCGTCTTAAAGGTCAACTTAATGATACATTGGTCCAAAACTGACAAAAAGATCTTAATACCTTAGAAACGATGATTCTTGCAAGTGATGTGTATTGTCAACATATAGAAAGTACCATATAAAGATTTAAAATATGTTGCGTTTGACCTCTGACCTCACTTTTACGTTTGCCGCTGTTTAAAGTTGACCTCAAAATGTGTTATATCTTAAAATAAAACATTGTCACGAAAAAGAACGAGCTGCCTAGTCTGTTAGAAATATACTGTAAGTGCAAGTTATTCATTTCCAGTTATTTACAAATCAATACCTATTATCCATTACCTACTCCTACATAATGTTTGTAATCAAAGTAAGCATCTATTCATGCTACCCCTATCTGATGTTTACTGCACTACAAACATCTTAAAGTAACTTCTTAAGAGCAAAGAAAATAAAATGAATATATACAAAATACAATACTATTCCCTTAAAAATAAATACTGCCCAGAAAGTGAGCTGCCTTAGTGGAAGTGCTTCTTGTTTTTTGAAACAATCTTATCCGTTGATGCCACCAACATTTTTTACTCTCCAGGATGCTTTTCATGTGTTCTGAGGAGCTAGTCCAGTACGCTCACTTACCACTTTATTTCCTACCACAAAATTTACCATGCAGATAAGTCAAATCCTAACTGAATAAAAACATTTAAAGTATAATTTTCTAATAATTGCTAAATAATCTCCTCTGAGCTTCTAGGGAGCCTTTTTAGTTTTCAGTGCTGGGTAATAAACTAATTAGATTATCACACTGAGTATTGTCTCAATGTCACAGTCAAGCCTGTAAGTGGCTTTCCACTTACTGGTCTTCATGTCACTTCAGAGATGGTAATGCGTGTTTTATTATTAATTAATATTAATAGTAAAAACACCCTCTTATGTAATACAGCTTTAACCCTTAATTTTATTAACATGAAACACTAAGAGGACTAATAAAAATCCTCCATAATTACTGAATGCTAATGCCAGTCTATGTGAATTACTAATCTAAGTACAACATAAGAACTGTTAGACATGAATATGATTTCTCATTGACAAAACATGCTGTTTTGAATGAACAGCTAAGTGCAGAGGCCGACAGGACATTGATAAAGGCTTTCTTGGATGTGTAAACACAACCCAAAAGTGCAGGCTTAAACATGGATATAATCCTTCATCGGGGGCCCAGATGTTGGTTCCCTACATTTTGGAGGCTGTATGGCATCATTAAAAATGATACAAATGGACTAGCCTTCACTTCATCTCAACTCGGTAAAGCTTATTTCACCAGACACCAAATGCTTGATTCGCAGCATTATCCTCACAGCACAGATGCTGTGCCACATACACAGAATTCATATACTGATTACAGGACATGCTTACGATGAACTCTTTACAAAAGAGCATTACTTATAGAGTATTTTAGTCTCTTCTCTCAACCTTTGGTAGTCTTTTTTGCCTAAAAAAAATCCCAAAGATTAAATTAAATTGATGAAGGCCTACTAGGATTTTTGTAGCTTAACTCAGCTTTTGAACTGATAACAAAGGCTTCAGCCCTATCACTGTTGCAAAAATAAAATCTGTTCTATGCAATCTGCTGTGAATGTGTGAGGAAGAATAGAACACTAGCTAAAAATGCTGCAGGCTGAGCATGAATGCATACAGCACAAATGCACCAGCTGTTAAAAAATTTACAAAGTCTCCTAGTAGGCTTTCCACTTACTGGTAGAAGTCTGCTTTCTTCACAGCCTCCTCGCACCTCTTCAGGGTGGTGCTATGCTGGTTCTGCAGGGATTGCAGGTCTGCCATTGCCTTCATGCACTGCAGCTTCAGACGCTCATAGTCATGACCTGCTTTTGCATTTGGTCTATTTCACAGAGAGGGAAGCAGGGAAATAAAATTGTAATGCATCAAAACCAAGTTCTAAGATGCCACATGGGAGTGTAAGCGCTATAAGTGAGATAAACAAGCAAACTTTGTGCTTTTGGGAGCGTAAGGAACGAGAGACATACTTAAACTTTATCCTCATATCTTGTTTTAGAGTGGAGTATAAAAAAACAAGCACGACCTTACATCAAACAGCTCTTGCTTTTCTTTGGTAGGTTTTAAATGCTTAACAAGTCAAAATATAGACAAGATTACTTTTGTTGCAAATGTTTTGGAAAACAGGCAAATAGGTAAAGATTAGAACACTACCTGCAGTCATCGAAGGTGGTACCAGGGGAAGAGAGGGCCAGACGTTTGCGTAGTTCATCCCTTTCGCGTGTCACATGTCTCAGCTGGAACAGAACTGTCTCCACTTTCTCATTGACTTGGTGGCTGTCCATGTGGGCAGGCGGAGGGGACGAGGCTTGAGCAGGAGTACCTGTGTGAGTCAGCATGTCACTGGTGGCTTGTGCCGATCACAAAGCTCAAATCATGGGAAGGGGGGGGGGGGTTAGTGCAGATTTATTTATTAATTTCAACCAAAGTGTATAGCTATATTTCAATAAAAATGTTGTCCATGAGCTGTAAACTTGGCTAGAAAGAAATATTACAATCACAGATGTTTATGATTATATTATGGATCAAGACTTTGACCACTGTATTATTTAATCCTGATAATCAGGCTTTCATTTTTGAAGCCAGTCGGTTAAATATTGTCCTTCATTATTGATCTACTGCTATGTTATAATCATTAACCCAAGCCATTTTGAATACACCACAGAAATAAATACTGATACAGATTTTGTTTCACTTTCAATTGCATGGACCAATCCTCTCTCCCTAAGAGAATCAAACAGATCTGTGTGTGTGTGTGTGTGTGTGTGTGTGTGTGTGTGTGTGTGTGTGTGTGTGTGTGTGCGCGCGCTGTGGTGGGGGTGAGGGGGTAGTGCATTTTTAAATCCTTCTCACATCTGTGTAATCACTTGCATGTGCTTAGAGTCTAAACAGTCGAGAGCCGGTTGGTTCCTCAGAACAACTAGGTTTTTTCAAAGAAGAAAATATTTTGACATTTCTTTGCCTTAAAATCTGTAGAACATTATGAGTACCACGCTCACCTAAGCTGCTGAGAGAGCTGCTGCTTTCCGAGTCCGATGGCATGGTGGACAAGACGCTGTAAGTGGACCCTGCAATGTGAATACAAACATTAAAGTCAGGTCTCAGCGTATTCGACCATGTCTGCTTTATGGTCAAATGATCATCTCCAGCATTGTATGGTACATCAAGGCACTGCAGCTTGGGTTACATTCAGGACTCTTTACTGAAAAAAGCCAGCTGGAGGAATAATAAGGTGGGACTTTCCCCAACTTGGGATGACGGGCCTGTGGGCTGACAGAGTGTAGCTAATTACCAGTTGGGCAGGGAGCTTGAATACATACTAGCCAGGGCCCCAAAGAGGCTGCAGCCTTAGAGCTTCTCCTTTTATCTCCTCTGACAACATCACACAGCCCCCCTTGTGAAAGCCCTTCTTTTATAGCCTACAGTGATTCATAATTAACGTTACAGAAAGGAAGCTTTATGTACAAAACTCAACAATATGAAGGAGATGCTGTTATTTCAGAAAAAGTAGTTCTTCAGTAGAATCTGAAGGGGGGAAAAAAGGATTTATGTAAAAAAAAAGTAAATGACTGATGCAATCTAGGGAGTACTACTGTCTGCCATACTGTGTTTTTTATACTAGTAGTAGCCAAATTCAGAAATACAGCAGAGCAACAATTAATGGTGAAATGGTGTCACTAAGTTATTGTCACCGTTTCATCATTTGTCCATAAAACAAAGAAAACAAACCAATATATTGGCCATGTTGACTGCCTTCAGCTTATTGCCAGATAAGATGTAATTTATCAGTGGGATGGCTAATATATATCTGTTACCAGTACATCAATGTTTTTTTAATTTTTTAATTTTTTTAATTACACAATATGTGTAGCCCTACAAACAAAAAGGTCCCTCATCATTCTGGGGTGACTTCATCAAATCTGTTTTGTCACCCCAACAGCCCAACATCCAAAGCTCCCCAAAGGAGAAAAAACACAAATCGGTGCAAGTTGGAGTAAAAAAAAAAAAGAAGAAGAAGAATACGTTCAGGGTGTGTAATTGTTTCACCTGCAAAACACATCATTACATAGTTTGTTCACTGGAAGAGCATGAGTCATTTCCAGTCAGCATGTCATGGATGTAATTATTAAATATACAGTCATATGAAAACTCTTTTTCACAGCTGCTGCTGATTGATTGATCAAAAGCGTTCTATCATCAGAAAGTGTGACCACTATAAAAGAAGAGGTTTTGCAAGTTTGCTGGTCTGGAGCATTCAGGTATATGTTAAAACAATATCATAACCTTCCCAGAAGCGGATGTCCCAGGAAATTCACCACAAGGTCAGACTGTGCAATGCTCAGAACAATTACAAAAATAAAGCCCCACGAGCTGCATCTCAGATCTCAGGTCTCAGCATCTTAAAGTTCATGACAGTATAATTGAATACAGACTGAAAAAGCATGGTAATAGGGATCCATATTAGAATGTAAACATTATACGAAGATCACCACAGTCTCAACAGTCAAATATTAGTCTTTAGCCAGAAATTTTCAAATCAAAGCCAAGAAACTGTTTAGCATCACGTTTTCATTGACTATAAAACTTATTCTGTTAGTCGAGTTGCTTCAAGCCTACTCAGTTATTTATTCTTTTCAATAAATGTAAATCTAATACGTTCCTCTACAAAAAGGATTTCAGAAAATTGGAATTTTATTGATGCCTGAGAGGTTTAAAAGACTGCGCACTGCTTGATCAAACCGCCAGCAGTGCACATTTACTGAGATCTTACTCGGCTGTGGAGTGAGCAGCTTATAGTTCAGTTAAATCAGCAACTTCCATTCCTGATGTAAAGTCTAGTGTAGATTTGGAGCAGAAGCATGACAAACGATTCTATTTACCCACATCCCATTACTCTAAATCAATCCCTGACTGGCCATGTTCCCACTAACTAAAGAAGACTATAAGTTGAGACTATGAGGAGCCCAGCTAACATGGCTTACTCCTCTTTTTCCCAGTGAAAGACAAAAAAAAAAAAGGGGGGGAGAGAGAGAGAGAGAGAGAGAGAGAGAGAGAGAGAGAGAGAGAGAGAGAGACTGATCTCTCTTTGAGCCCTCTTTGTTCTCACTCTAGCTTAAGTTTCCCATGACTCTGAGCAGAGTGTGCCTCAATAGGCAAGGTGCACAATGTCATAACTCACTTTTCTGATCTGTAGAAGTCATATGACCTGGACCTCACTGTGGTCTGACCCTGACCACGTAAGTATTTCATTTAGGTTGATCTCTTAGTTACAGTCACAGCTACTTGACGATCTGTAGAGAATTTTATGGTGTGCCAAGACCATTTCACAAGAACAAAAATACAAAGTGGGGAAACTGTCTTTGGTAGAAGAGTTTAGTCTCAATCTGAACATTTCTCTTAGAAGTGAGAGAAGGTGCTCCAACACAAAGTGCTGATATGATCTTAAATTACATCTGGTACTATGCTCCACTGGCAACAAATCAAATATATTTTTTCCATGAAAAATGGTCCATTTTCCTATTCCGATCTGACAGCTCTACGATAACTTAAATATCATTGTGTGTGGGTGTAAAGAATCATGAAGATCATTTTTCTTCAGGAGTTAATTGAACAAGAGGAAAAGTTAATTGCTAAGCCACAGATTGGAGTGTAGTCCATTAAGCACTGAGTTGCAGGATGTCATAAAATACAGCTTTCCATGAGTGAAAGAATCCAAGAACCTACTGTTAGGTTTGTACGGTTATCTCAACTGTGCGGGCTTCCCATGATGCACTGAGTGTTTCTTCTTCACTCACCCCTTTTCACCCCGTATGTGTTTATACACCACTCTGCATTTAATCAGTATTAAATTCTGGCTCTCTTCCACAGCATGTCTTTTCTCTTGTCTCCCTCCCCACACCCCCAACCGGCTGCAGTTAGGGGTGAGGGGAGGGAGTGAGCCTGGTTCCGCCAGAGGTTTTTTTCCTGTTAAAAGGGAATTTTTCCTTCCCACTGTCGCCAAATGCTTGCTCATAGGGGATCGTCTGATTGTTGCGGTTTCCTCTTGTTGTAGGGTCTTTACCTTACTATATGAAGTGCCTTGAGGTGACTGAATTAGGCAACCAAACTATGCATGTATGATGGTACAGCACACCCTTGTGTGGAAGCTATTCCAATTAAAACAGAAGTATGTTACGTGAGACTGGTGTTAGAGGACTGAAAAATATGCCTAACACAGACATCAATCTTACTTCCTTCTATAAATATATACCCTCTGATATGCAGTGAGATATAAAGTTAATGAGTCACTGATTCTGCAATAACCACCATCTGTGGCAACAGTTCAAAACCACTGAAGACAACTGGGTTCTCTTCTTTCCCCTTATTAAAATCTAGAATGAAAAAGAAATACAGATACCCAACATTTGCTAATCTCTGTCTGCAAAACACCTGGTCTTATTTGGCAGTGACACAGCAAAGTGAACACAATTGCCAGGACACACATATATAATGTGCAGCTATTCTGTTCTTCCTTAAGAAGAGAACGATCTAAACTAAAAAGGTCTCTACTGAGCCCTAGAGCTATAGTTATATGAAACTACAAAGTATCTTTATGTATCTTTTTTTGCCCTTGGCAATGCACACCCTGTTCAGTACTATAGGCATCATATTTATATCACTGGGAACTTTTTGTAGCTCAGTCATAAAGGATATATTTAGCATTTCTGTTATTAACATTTGAACAGGCAGGGTTTACCAACAAAGCTGTGACTCATTAATATGCCATCAAAGGGTCATCTAGCTCACACGTTTTTTTAGTTTACTAGGTCTGGCTGCTGATGGTGCATACTATTATAAACACAGGTTGCTTTCTTCTGGAAAGGCCCTTCTTTTGGTTGTGCAGTGGATGAACCTGTCTGCCCAGTAGCAGAAGACAGCTCAGCCCATTTGCGTCCCATGTGACTACCAACAGGGATTTGCACACTACTATGACTAGCCCAGAACATGTTCATGTACAAACCTCTTTGGAAGCAGAGAGCCTATCAGTATTCAGTTTTAGACCAAGTGCACAATTGTTAAATGCAGCGCAAAAATGAAAAGGCTCAGAAAACTGAACAAAGTCTCCAGCTTCAGTTCTCTTATGAATTATGCCAAAATAATGCATAATTAACACCTGGTAGTTCACAGAGTATGACACAATAACAAACAGTGAACAAAGCAACTGGATGTTTGGGGGGGGGGGGGGGGTTAAGTGCCAAAGTGCAGCATAGGTGCGGAGCGAAGACTGTGTGTATACATTATGCCACTGGATATAACATATATACAGTATGACAAATTTCAGAGACATAAATCATTATTGTTTAAGCATACAAATAATTAAATAAGAGATTTATGATCAACATTAAATAAAAAATAAAAAAAAACATGAATGGTTTTAGAGGTGGAGGACACTAATATTTCCCTCATCTTTTGACTGTTTGTTCACTAGTTTTGCATTTGGCTAGGATCAGTGTCACTACTGATAGCATGAGGCGATACCTGGACCCACAGGTAGCACAGGTTGCACAGGTAGTCCAACTCCTCCAGGATGGCACTTCAACACGTGCCATTACCAGAAGGTTTGCTGTGTCTCTCAGCACAGTCTCAAGAGCATGGACGAGATTCCAGGGGACAGGCAGTTACTCTAGCAGAGCTGGACAGAAGGTCCTTAACCCATTAGCAGGACCCATATCTGCACCTTTGTGCAAGGAGGAACAGGATGAGCACTGCCAGAGCCCTGTGCTCATTGCCTGGCACCATGGAGCCCAGCTGGCATTTGCCATAGAATACCAGAAGGTCCACCATTGGCGCCTTGTGCTTTTCACAGATGAGAGCAGGTTCACCCTGAGCACTTGTGACAGACATGAAAGGGTCTGGGGAAGCCAAAGAGAACGTTATGCTGCCTGTAACATCTTTCAGCATGACCAGTTTGATGGTGGGTCAGAGATGGTCTGGGGAGGCACATCTACGGAAGGACACGCAGACCTCTACAAGCTAGAGGTCCCTATGCTGGTGCAGTGGGTCCTGCGTTCCTCCTGGTGCACGACAATGCCTGGCCTGGCGAGAGTATACAGCCAGTTCCTGGAGGTTGAAAGAATTGATACCATTGACTGGCCCCCACACTCGCCTGACCTAAATCCAACAGAACACTTCTGGGACATAATGTTTCTGTCAATCTGATGCTGCCAGGTTGCACCTCAGGCTGTCCAGGAGCTCAGTGATGCCCTGGTCCAAATCTGGGAGGAGATCCCCCAGGACACCATCTGTTGTCTCATTAGGAGCATGCGCCGACATTGTCAGGCATGTATACAAACACATGGGGGCCATATAATCTGCTGAGTACCATTTTGAGTTGCTGCAATGAAATTTCAGCAAAATGGACTAGCCTGCTACATATTTTTTTCACTTAGATTTTGGGGTGTCTTTGAATTCAGCCCTTTGCAGGTTGATAATTTTTCCAATCATCACACGATGTGGCATCCTTTGGTTCCTAACACATTACTCAGTTCATATCAGTATAGATATCCAGATTTATTTTTCCACATTGAAATCTGATGTGTTTTCAAAGTGTTGCTTTCATATTTTTGAGCAGTGTATGTAGGAGTGGGCGCTGGTTTGTGAAAGCTGTTTAACCATCTTGACTACAGTGGCAAAAATGGGCATCGTCGTTCTGCCTTATCACATTTTATGTATGTGACTGGAGACTGGCCACACACATAGTATGCCTTACAAGTTACTTTTAATTTAAAGATCGCAAATAGCTCTTTTAAAATATATATATGGCCATTTAACATTTTTACATGTACATTTTCTCTCTCATTATGCCCTTCTCCTATTTCACCACTGCTTTCCCTCCTCCCTCATTTCCACTTCATCCTCTTCCTCCTCATCTCAAGTCTCATCTCCTGAAGGAAGTCAGAGCTCTTTATTGTGACACCTATTGTCAGCAGATTAGGCCTGCAACCCTCCCATCTATGGGAAGCTAACAAGAGCCGGCTAAACAACAACAGCTTGTTATAAGATAACATTATGCCAGCTACTGTTAGCCTTGGGGGAGAAATAAATAAATATCACACTTCCCCTCTGATAAACAGTTTGATTATATTCTCCTCACATTGTGAGAAAGTTTATTCGCCAAGTGTCCGAGTCCAAAAATGTTAGATCCACTTCGAAGAAAGTTTCACTCACACCAGCTAACAGCAGCAAGACATCAGCACTTACAGACAGAAAAGTTCAGGATATCCTAAACAACTCACCTCAGTGTCACTATCATCGCACAGAAGTGAGCTTCACCGACTCATCGACTCCTTTCACAAAGGTTTACGGCCTCCTCCAGAATAAATAGGCGGGGGACACCCAGCACATTGCAGGCTGAGGTAAACAGTGAACTGACAGCTTACACTCACTACAGATGAACAGCAGCCAGTGTCATTTATCCTACAGCAGCCACCATAGCTAGGATTATGCACTTGACTTGGGAGGGGTAAGAAAACAGAATTCAGTTAACCGTAATCTCCACTCTACTAACATCTAGCGGTGAGCTTTTACACACTGTACCTTTAAGGATTTATCTGTGAGGAAGAACATACATAAATATACTTATCACTTGGTTGGAAAAGGTGATTATTATAAAACCATCCAAAATATTACAAAGTAATCTGTGATTTGTGCCATTGTATCACTGTATCATCTCAGACGTTTAATCTTATTTGAAGTTATATTTGGTATCCATTAGAAAAACTTAAAGGTGAAATAATAAGGCTTGAAGGTGGAATCTGGAACACCTTAGAACATTAAATCTTGTGTAAAATCCATAACATTGCCACTTTTCCGTTCACCTCTTAACACAAACTAATGGTACACAAGTTAGTGGACCCTGAGCAAGCAATGTGTATCTGCTCACATTAAATACAAGAGCTTTAAAAGACCGCATACCTCCACCAAGGCTAAAGATTCCCTCCATCATCATCAAGCTGCAACATGCCCTAGCCATGATAACGACAGATTAAAACAAATTCATCCATACCTTTTAAATAAACCTGCTAATAAACAAACTGAAAAATCAAAACCAGAAACAAAAGCAATCTGAAGACATCGCCTTACGGTTCTGGGAAATGATAATAAGCATCTTTCAATATTCTGACATTTCATGGACATTTGAGCAACTAGAGCACCTTCAGCTTTGGGAGTTGTAACATTTTATAGACCAAACAGTTTTTAAATTATTCAAAGGGTAATTTACTTACTGATGTTGAAATAGGTCTTAGTTGCAGTTAGTTTCATACCAAAAACACAAATCGAACTGAATATGAATTCTCAGATTCACGTTCATTGCACAGTGTGCATTAAAACGCATCTGATTCTAATCTCATTCATTTGACTTTGACAGTGGGTTATTGATTCCCACACACAGTCACTCCCTATATTGATTGAGTCTTTTTAGGTCCATTAAATGCTTTCAGAAAAAGCTAGCAGGCTGTACTTTTGGTGACATGGTAAATGAAACGAGCACAGTAGTGAGAGTAGGCATCAAGTCACATGATTGTGCACTGCAGCCCTCTCTCTCTATACTTGCCCAAAGGAAAAGTCATGCCCTTCATCAAGTTGTCATATGGTCAATAGCCCTAATGTTAGTTAGATCGTGCGCAGGAGAGGATCGAAATCAGGTTGGATCATAAGCATTATAAAAGCAATGGCCTCCCAAACACATTGTAGGCCATTTAAAATAAAGCTAAAACTTCTGACATGTTTTCTCTTTCTGAGAAATTCTACATTCTTATAACAATTTAATTAGGAGGTCGTTAATATTATGATTGCGTCTCACCACTTGTATGATCCACTGGTCCGATGCCATCCAGCAGCAAAGCCTGTAGGTGAGGGTGCGTCGTCTCCAGAGCCGTGCAGAACTCTGCGAAATAGTCCCCGTCTTTACTCATTAGTATCTTCAGGAGAAGGTCCACTTTTTCCGAGTTGGAGGTGCAGTTATGCTCCAGCTCGTAGCGCTCTGGCTGGCTGAGGGTCCCGCAGTGAGCCAAAACATCCACGACTCGGTCCGCATCTGTTATTGACTCTACCAAGTTCTGGTAACATTTCTCCAACAACTCTTTATGCTTGGGCTCCATCTCCTCTCCCTCTGCGCTTCGCTCCTCTGCTGTTTACCTAACCAGTTCGGGACGAACCCAGCCCTTTAATCTTTCTGGTAGTCAACTTAACTTCGGACTATTGCCGTGACTCCGCGAAACTACCCCACTCGACCCAGTCAGGACGCTTTTCAACCCGAATTGAAGGATACACAAGAAGTAGCCATATTTGTTGCCCAAGGCTGTTGACTGCATGAAGATGACAAGACATTTTCCCAATCGCCGCTCTCAGTCCTTCTCGGAAAAATGACGCCTCTGCCTCTTTAAGCTCCGCTTTGCCTACGTTACGGATACAATGTCGCTCTCAAATCAAGTTCTTTAAGCATGTTGAAAAGTGTGAAAACTCTTCAGGAGCGCTCTCAGTCAGACTATAAACTCCGCCATGTCTCACCGTTCAAGCAGCTGTAACCCTGTGCCAATCATATTTCCGTGCAATGGACATTTAACGTTAACGTAGGCGGGACTTTCTTTTTTAGACACACCTGGCTTCCCGCCGCTATAATTACGGCTGCAATTATTACCACAACTTATGTAATACTGGCTCTGGTCTTTTTTGTGAGTTAGTTTTCTGGGAAGTATTCAGGAATCCTGAAGAATTTTTTTTAATTAAAATGAGTCTTATGATATTCCGTAATTTACAACCCTCCAAAAAAGGTCAGAATAATACAAATCATATAATCCCCATATTTAACTGGAAAAAAGCCGCGCAGTAACAACATATCAAATGTTAAGCATTTTCTTTTAATATTTGAATGTGGGGCATGTTTACTCCTGTCCATCATATGTTGTTAAAACATTCCCAAGTATGTGAAAACACTTGCTTATTTTAAAGAAAGATTTTTGCCTCATATACAGCCTGATTTGTTGCACGATTAGTTTCCCAATGGGCCAAATGTGTTCAATGGTTGTAGTACTGGAGTATGAGCAGGCTGGTTTAGACTTTCACTTGCACAATGCATGTACAATGAATAAGCAAGAGCTTCCCTGAACAAGACCAAAACGGCAGAAAGGCAGCAAAACCTGTATATATCATTAAGCATTTGCAAGTAACTCACACCCAAACACACCAAAGATGCTGGCTTTTGTTTTACCCCACTTTCCTCTTTATCCCATCCATAGTGGTTAAAATAATTTAAAAGCAGGTTTCCACTTTGCCTCTTTGATTTTTACATGTAAGAAACTATGCTCACTAAGAATGATTTTCACAAGTATTCTTGAACCAGTGATGCGATTTCTGTCTTTTCTTAATGTGGTCTTGCATCTCAGTAAAACAAAATTAATTATGATATTTAAGATTCCTTAAATCTTCAAAATAAATAAATGACCTTTTATAATCTATAAAATTATAATATCAGGAATTTTCTGCTATAAAGAAATCCAAAAAGCAGTGATTGCCTTACATTATGAAATTATTAATAATTATTAAATTATTATTAGCAAAAAAATTTAATCAGACTTAAATATTGCCAGTGTGTCATATTAAGTGGAGAGCGAGAGAAAGCAAAAATCATTTTTTGACTTTTTAATTTCTTTTCTTTTTCTGGTGTCTGGTGAAATCCGGATACTCTCTGCTTCTGGCCTCCAAGTTGACTTTCACTGAAATGCTGAAGTCATGCCTGCTGATGAAAGTTTAAAAGACTGTGCACCGCTCTAAAATCACAAAGCTATCAGATGATCTTTTTCTCCTAATGATTGCAATGATCACATTATTTATTCCAGTGATAATGACTGCCTGACTGAAGGTTTTATTCTAAAATAAATGTATGCCAGTATTCACATTGTATTAGATACAGTACATAACAGTGATTGTGACTTTGTTGTACCCTAACTCAGTTCCTTTAGAAATATTTAATATATATGATCCTTTTACTATCCTGCCATACCGCATCCTGCAGTAGTTCTTTCTCAAAATTGCAGCTAGTGATTTTATGCATGCAAAGTTAAACAGATTTAACACTTAAGCAGTTGTAAATGTAAATATTACATCACAAATCAGACATTGCTTGACTTGCTTCTTAAAGCCCAGTCTGCTCAGTAAATCCCACACATACATTGTGTTTCTGAATAGGCTATTATTTGATTACAAGGGAAATCCAGCAGCTCCTATTTCATGATTTGATCTCTCTCTTTTTTTTTTTTTTTTTTTTAGGAGATTAGACCTCCAGATTGTAGTTGCCTGTTTCTCATCTGGATTGTCCCCTGACACAACTGCCCCGCTCTGCGTGCTTTATTCCGCTCCACATAATCCATCATATCTCAAAGGAAAGCAGACGTCACCAAAGATGAAATCCTTACAAAAATTAATTGTTTAGAATCAGACAGCAAAATTATATGTAAGCTCATCTATATGTTGTCATCGCCGCAGCAGCATCAACACAGCTGAACTGAAAATGTGTGGAAATCTACATAAAGTTGATCATAATTGCTAGTACTCTGTAATATAGAGCTAGAGTGTATTGCCTTTATGAGGATTTTGACCCTTAGCAAGAGCTTAATAAAGCACATAAGGCCCGGGTTTAAAGCTTAACATGGTACACAGTGTGCCTATACATTTCCCCCACTTAAATTTGAAATAGCTTTAACAATTATGTAACAACTGCACTAATTTATTTCCCCCGCAGGGAAATCCATTTGCAACTCGCTGAGAAAACAAGTTGCAGTGTTTAGGAATTATGTAAATTTGGAAAAAACATCAAACAGATTCAAAATTGTGAACTCACGCATTTGTTTATAGCAGCAAACGGGAGAAATTTATAGCTTTATATGCCCTCTTCTGGTATATTGCTCCTCCTCATATACAAATAAAAGCATAAGGTTTGGACAGGCTTTACTTTCTTACTCTGTCAAATATCAGAGGGAAAGCCTCAAGCCCCACAGGCTGCCGCTCTGCAGGCTGGATAGTGATATCTGCTGCTACATCTCATTTTGTGTTGTTCATCTAATCCTCGGGTTTGTAATTTGCTTATATGCACTTATGAAGTTTAAAGCAGGATTAGGTCCCTGGCAACCAAATGTCACTTAGCTGCACAATCCTCACTGGACGGCTGGAGAAAATCCACTGCAAATAAAAAATGTGGTCAATACTTACTCTGTATGACAGTATGAAGAGGCCGGTGACGAGGTGCATGAAGTGTAGGCTTACTGTGTGCGAAACAAACCATTGTTGAAAAAGAGTGCTGGCTGTGTAAAAAGGAGCTTTTTCAGAATCACCTATTTAATTTTGTGATATTAAAAGTTTTAAGAAATCTTGAAATTTTATTAGAAGTCATTTAAGAACAAAGCCCCAGGCTAAGGCCTAGTTGAAGCTGCTCTTCGTAGCTATAGCACCTGCCACTTGGCCCAGTCATGTGAACAGACACTATTGACACAATACCGTGACTCCACTAAGACAATATAACTCTGCTTATGTGTGTCCAAGTTCCAGAGAGGGTGCATCATCCATTATGCCATCATGTGCACATGTTAATAATTAAAGTACTTTATCTAGAAATCAGGATCAGGGAAGTGTTCTCTCTTAAAAGTAAAAGCAAGCCAAATGGGAGCCCTCCTCTCTCCTCCGTGTGATTCCACTTTGACCTATATACTTCAGGAGATGTCAGTGCAAATAGTCTTAGCTAGAGAGAAAATACACAAATACCAACATCAAATATTTATCATTCTTTGTCTTCAGGCTGGCGGAGTCTTTTCGTTTTAAGTGTATATGGAAAGTTAGAAAGTGCACAAGAAGCGAGGTTCGCAATAAAGTCATTTGTCTCACGAAAACATTCCCTCTGAGGCTGCACTTCGGGGCCACTGAACACAACAGAAAGACCGCTTTAGGACACAGTATGGACACTATTTATAGCCTTGAGAAAAGCTCTCTCTGCCGTATCACTCAAGCTTCAAAGCACACCTGAACAGTTTTCTCTCCCCTTCTCAGATTATACAGCATAAGCACATGCACAAACACAACTTATGTAAGGCGCATTATCCACACCTTTTAACAAGAGGATGCTGCTCACGATGCTCAGAGGAGGAGGGAGGGGGCTAACGCGCTCGCTGCAATACAGACCAAGGTGGTGCAAATGAGACTGGCTTTGACATGCAAATCGCTCATTGTGCAGCAAATCCACGGGCAGAAAATTTTCATGCAAAACACACGATCCCACTTCACAAAGAAAATCCAGATATGCCAAATGATTTTTATTGAATGAGAATTGGTTCTTCTTCCTTTTTTTTTTTTTTTTTTTTTTTTTGAAGGCATCCACTCAATTCTGTTACATGGAAATTCAAAGCAAACCTCTAAATGTGCAGGCAAAATAATTCTGTAAAAAAGGTAAGACACCTCACGTGAATCAAGAGCCCTCTACTGGCAGTAACACATACACACCAGCAAAGGACACTGTGAAAAGCCTTAAGTAAACAAAATATTGGGAAACAGAAAATGTGTAACTTACATTCTTGTAGCCATACAAATAAGATTGTAGATTGTTTGCAAGATAAAAGTAAATAATCCCGTAGCTCCACTGGCTTACACAGCAGCTAACACAAAAGGCACAATATGATCCGTCTATAGACTTTGGCATTCAGCACTGAGTGAAAGGCAATGTTGTAAATGTTGATTGATGATAAGCTAATTTGCATAGACTTGCAAGCAAGAGTTAAATTTTAGTTAATTAAAAACAAAGATTATAGAAGAGATGCCATTATTTTTTTTTATATACTGGAGCTGGAAAGGATTATATTTATTTTGTGAGAGAATTTCCTGTAGCTTTTTAAATAGGTGCACACAGTTGGCACAGTATTTATAAAGAACTGTACTAAATATTTCATCATATATGGACTTTATAAGTGAATTAAATGTATCTTAATTTCTTTTTACTTATGGTTACCCCCAATTAGGTTTCCTACAACACTTTTTTTTGGTGGTGGTGGCACATTCTAAATATTACTGTCTAGTACACTATATAGTCACTGCAGTAAGTTATATTTTTAATAGGACACTATCAGGCACACATATTTTGTTGGCTATGACTCCACCTTTTATATAATAAGAATAAAGGTTTCTGTTGCATCTTTTAAAATCTGATTAAATGTAACACAGTAGCAAAAATCATGTAAACTAAGAGAATACAAATATTGATTTAATATAAGAAAAATGGCACTAACTGCATGCATCACAAGTGACATAAGGTCCTATAACATTGTTTCAGTGTGCACATATATGACGTCCTTTCGAGAGGTTCTCTTCCTTCCTTTTTAGTCGCTACCTCCACACAGCTTCAACAGCAGCTTCTTGTAATCCCCAGAGGTATCACCCTGAGAAACACAGAGCACATGCATCACATAATAAGCACACAGTGATGAAGCTTTGGCTGTCAAAATGGCATGAATAGTGGGACTTACTGAGATTTGAGTGTACAGTGATTTTCCGTAGTTCTTCAAATACTCCTGTCTGATATCCAGCATATCTACCTCGGAGCGGGACACCATGATACGGATGAGGGTTCTGTCCTTGGTCCCTAATCCCTGTCAGCACAGTGTAATACCTTGATTATTTCTTTTCCTTTTACCCTCCACAAAAAAAAAAAAATCAGTGAAGTAAACAAATTATTTGACATAACTAAAAATAATGGAATGATAGACAGACAAGACGTACCTTCATGGCGTTGTGGAGCCTTTCGGCAAAGTAGGCAGGGGTGTTCTTGATGCATTTCACTAAAATAAAGTGAATTAAATAAAGGAGCAGAGAGTGACGTAACTGTATATATGAATCAAGAAGCTGCAGCAAACTTGAAAAGACAATCTAAAGTGGACTGAATGGAACAGCATTAGACATTTCTGTGCATATTTAGTTTATGTGGTGTCTGCCAATAAGATTATGCAACTGACCCAATTTGTGGCTTTTACTAGTTTCTGCTAGTTTTTTAACGAATGCAGCAACTATTTTCACAAACTTATTTCTGCATTCAGAACATAACATATTTCCAAAATGTATTTAATGGTATTCTGTGCTCGATTATTTCTTGGTTACTAACCAAATTCATTATGTAATTGTCACCGAACCTTTTATGCAACATTTCACAGTCTTTTGCCAAAGGATCACACTGCAGCACAAAGATGAGCTGAAGCGGTCCTAACTCTGCACTTACTACACATTCACCAGGCACTTCATTAGGTTCATTTGTTCATTAATGCAAATATCTAAAACAGCCAATCACATGACAGCAACTCGAGAGACATGGTCAGGACGACCCTACATCATAACCGCGGACTTTTCTGTGGACTTGATATAGATTCAACACAAAAGTAAAAATGAAGCTCGGCTTGATTTGTGATCTTAGTAAACACCTTCATGATGAGCTCACGGTCTCGCTCAACACTTTCAACGCTCGTGATCGCAAGTTGCTGCTAAATGAGCGTGTCATGTCCTCAGCTTGATTCACACTGATATCTGGTTTTAAAAAAAAAAGTGTGCAAAAATGTGTCTGCGTGTGCGTTGGGTTAAATGCAGAGGCTGAATTTCACTGCACGTATGTGTGATATGTGTTTGCAGTCTGTCCCGCCGCCATTTGTTTTCAATCAGGTATTTAGGTCAAACAGCTGTCTTGTGTTGCACCTGCGCATTATTTTTTTGGTCTTCCAAGAAAACCTTGCAAAACAAATTCAACCAGCTGTTTTAATAAAGCTTTCGCATGTTTTTGGAAAGTTCAGTTTGGTCTGGGTTTGGAAAAATGAGATCAACATACCCACAGCCACCATGCCAGACTCAAGATTGCCAGACATTTCCCTGCAGATGCTCTTCTCAATGTCTCTCCCACACATGTGCTGGTACTCCTGAAAGACTAATAAAGACAAGACACACAAGCATAACCGTTACAAAGTTTAAAAGCCTTTGCACGAAAGCGTTTCTAGTTATGACGCTGGAAAACAAAGTGTCAGAGATAAAGAGAAATAATCAACTATATTGAAATTACACACCTGCTCTGAGGTGAGGCTTGCTGCGAGCACACAGGATGGCATTAAACTGAGACTCATCAGTTCCCACTTTATTTTCTCCAGCAGCATAGAGTTTCTGAGGAAAGGAGGAGGATCCTTAGGGCTTTCTTTTACTTTCTATTGAACTATTAAAACACTAAGCCATCATTAAACCGGTACCTGAGCATCCTGTTTGGCCAAAGAGATGTCAACAGTCTCCCTTTCATCACGATTTCCCTAGAGAGAATGGAAGGAAGTGATATTGTCACTACAAAAAAAAAAACATTATGTGGCACAGTGCAGAAGTAAAGTCACTACCTGACTATGTAAAAGCTGATTGTAAGTCCAGAATAAAACTACCTGAGCGAGAGACACCAGAAGTCTGCGAAAGTGGCCAGAGGTGTCGCTGTGGATGGCATCCTCCAGGCTCTTCCCATAGTCTGAAAGAGAGGAGGGGCTTTTTAGGAAAATGTATTCATTTCCATAATATTTACATTTTGTTCAGACATCGACTTTTTACAATCCATCATCCAACTGTCGATAAAAGACAGCAGCTCCGCTTAAAGCAAAACATAACATCTACGCAACCTTTTGACCTGTTGCACAGAAAACAGTCAGCACAAATACACACAAGTAACATTTATTTATCTTGATTACATTTTATTTGATCTACACTGTATTTAGGGCGAGCAAATGTAAAATCTTTTCCAACAAGAATTTGAATAAAAAAAGCAGAAATGCCAACATCAGAACTCACCAGCTTTGTAGATTCTGGTGATTTCCTGAATTTCTTGATTGGAGCGTGATGACAAAATCTCAATGAGACAAGCTTCATCGGTTCCGGCACCCTAAAGCATTTACAGAAAAGCTTTAGAAAGTGCGATCGACATTATTTTGTAGCCAGCCATTTCACATTCCACTTATTTTCAAAATACACGATGGGTGATATAATGTGGTTTGAGCAACAAAACCAAAGTTGAAGCATTTGCTGAGACAACTGTGTCAGCTTCCAACCTTAATAGCTTCTCTGAGCTCAAATGCATCAAGTTGCGCCGGGGTCTTCAACATGCAAAGGACCAGATCTTCAAAGTTTCCAGTTAGCTCAGACTTCAGATCCTTGTTTAAATCCTAAGCAGAAAACCAGAAACCCCTGAGTCAGCTAATCAGATAAAACTGCCATGAAAAGCTATTAAAACAAAAAAGAGGGGGGGGATTATTACACTCAAAAATATAAACGCACAAAAAGTTTTCCTATTTCATCTCATAACTAATCAACAATATATAAGCACAGCAATTTATGTATACACTCAGTATCATTTCAAGCTTCAATAGCATCCAGCGTTTTAGATCTTTATGTAACAGTCTGTGTGTTATAACATAGTGAACACAGCGTGGTCAGCGATCAGAGTTCACACCGCTCAGTACTGAGTGTGCCGCGCATCTGCGGTGCACAGGCACCACCAGACTGTCGGTAGTTGTCCCGTTCCTCCTGGATGTTAAAGGAGAGGTCACTGTAACTTAACCTTTTGGGTTCGTGCGTTTATATTTTTGTTGGGTATATTTAAGAATGTACCTTCCCATAAGTAGTTTTATAGGCCGCAACCAGTGGAACTCTCTGCTTGATTGAACGATTTCCCAGAAGTTCAATAATGGCATTTTCATCGGTGCCTGTTCAAGATGATATTTTGTTGCAATCAGTTTATGATGTATAAAAGGGAGAAGGAGCAAATGAACTGCTAATGGATGTGGAACAAATATTATATTTGATGGGTTTAACACACTCAAATGCAGCGTTTACTGACCGAAACCCTTCATAGCCTTTCGAAGAACTTCAACATCCCTCAGTGGATCGGCCCCTGGAAAGTCTTTAATAGAACCCCTGTAGCCTCTCTAAGATGCACAGGAAATAAAATATGTATATATTAGATGATAAAATACAACACAGCTTCACATGTGCTTGCTATGTGTGCATCTTACAAAGCCGGCAGGGCCTTGAGGGTTGGAGGGACCCCCACTTGCATATCCAGGCATTGAGGGGTTAGTGGCAGGTGCTCCTGGGTAACTTGGCATGGGTTGGCCTGGGGTAGGGCCACCTGGGTATCCCTGCTGAGGTCCTCCTGGCTGCAAATGAAGGACAGCTAAGTACATGGTCACAAATGCATATTAAACAAATAAGGTTCAGGTAGGAGTGGTGAAGATAACAAACTTAAGCAAATTAGATTTAGCCTAAGCCAGTCCATATAGTGTTAGTGAGCTGGCAAGTAAGAAGTGAAGAATGAGATAAGAATTTATATACCGCTCCATAGCCACCTGGCGCTGCACCCCAGCCTCCACCTGCAAAGAAAACATTGACTTAAAGAATGAATCTCCCTGGCTCTTCACATATGTAATCTGTTACGCTTTATTCTTGCAGCCTCACCTGCTGGAGGCATGGAAGGATAGCCCCCTGCTCCAGGCTGTGCTGGGTATCCACCAGCCTGGGGAGGGAAGCCTCCAGCTGGAGCAGGGTAACCACCCCCCTGGGCTGGGTAGCCCCCTGCTGCTGGTGGGTAACCGCCAGCCTGAGGTGGATATCCGCCTGCCTGTGGAGGGTAGCCTCCTCCTGCTGGAGGGTAGCCTCCTGCTGCTGGAGGGTAGCCTCCTGCTTGGGGTGGGTAGCCACCTGCTTGGGGTGGGTAGCCCCCCGCTTGGGGTGGGTAGCCCCCCGCTTGGGGTGGGTAGCCCCCCGCCTGTGGTGGGTAGCCTCCAGACTGAGGAGGGTATCCTGGGTAGCTCATCTTCAGAACCTGGAGGTGAAATAAGGTTGCAGACTCATTGTGTCATTGTGCTGTACACATTTCCCCTTCATATGCAACTTTTTCCAGGAGCTCAGGAGTTTGTATTTTTGTCTAAAGAATGTTTACTGAATGGCCTCATTAAGTCTCATATAGAGCAAAACCAAAATGTTTCCCCCAGACAAAAAGAAATTGTTTAAATGCAAATGCCACTGGCAAATGCCAGTGTTGTCATATGATGATGACAGCATTGGAATGTGTTCATTGGTTTTGAAATAGGGCAAGTTTTCCTTCCCCATTCTCAGACGCCACAATAATAAATACTAAATAATGCAAATCAGCAAGAGATTCCAAATCTTAATAAGAAATAATGTTATTTGGAAAAAGCAGATTCGATTGTAGGGCGGAGGAAGAGCGGGTCATCTACTAATCAAAATCTCTGGCTCCTCCAGTCTGCATATTAAAGTAACCTTGGGCAAGTTACTGAGCTCTGAGTTGCCCCTGATGCATCCATTGGCGTGTGAATGGGTGGCATGGACATGGAAAAATGTGTTTTCATGAATGAGAATTGTAGTAAAAAGCACTTTGAGTTATAATTTAAGTGGTTTTTGTACTTCAGTGTTGGTTATGCATGTAAAGTCCAGGTAAATACTAGTATCTTATGTTAAGTACGACCACAGAGTGGCAGATAAGGTTGCAAATATTATGCATAATTGTTTCTGTCCTTATTTTATTTTATTGTTGTAGAACTTCACACACAGCAGGGCCTAGAGGTTCTACTGTCTGTAAGCACTCTATCAATAAGCGCTGAGTGAAATAGGAAATAAACTTACTGAAGGCCAACTCTGCTCAAGAACATTTTTACTGATGCCCCATGGTTATCACACTAATTGACCAGCAACCCTTTCCATAGTAGTCTGGTGCGAAGAATTTCCAGATTTATTACACCAAGCCCATTCAGATTTTGCAATCAACCCTCTGGAGGTATTTGTCTTTGATATGTGGATGTAAAATTATGGAGCTATAATATTTTATATTTCACATAGTGTAAAAATTCTGTCGATAGAAATATGTTTATATAATAAATAATAACCGATAACTTATGGAAAAGAGCAGGATTAAATAAGTGTGCACTTATTCCCACCGAATCAGCAAATGATAAGCAATACTGTAGTGCATTTTGCTTTATTTTTGTAAAGTCTTTTTTTTTTTGGCTTACCTAAATGATTTTCTCTATACTGCTAACATGTTTGAAATAAATTAAACAAGACAAAACAAAATTACTCTGACAGTTTTCCCTTACAATGCAATGTGTTTGCATTTAACCCAAAGTAAAAAAGAAAAAAGGACAGGCAAGGGTGCGTTAAAGGTGACTTCCTAGAAGCTCGATGACACTCCCTGTTGCCCTGCAGGTTTTTTTTCTCCATATTCTTGCAACAGTGGCACTGTTGAAACTTGTAGGACTTATAGTAAATGAAGCCACTCCCGCAACGGAGTACAAACATAAGCAGGAAATACTACAGTCATCAAACACAAATGACTGCTGTATTACTGTATGGATAATTCAAGCGTAGCCCTGGGACAGCTGGGCTCTGAAAGTTGAAAGTCATTCTCACACTCTCTCTGGTCTGTGTTAGAGAGTGTGTGTGTGTGTGTGTGTGTGTGTGTGTGTAGGGGGGGTTGGATCGTGGATAAAGTCTCTATACTAAGAAGCCTACAGTGATTTTGCTCAAACGAATCCTCTGTGTACAAGCAGAAATGGCCCAGCCGTTAACGTTACATAATACTTTCAGTCGGAGATACTGCGTTAGCATGTAGCATCCAGTCTGAGCGACAGATAAAGCATTTATATTAATTCCCTTCATACATTTTAAAGCGTCAGCGAGCCGTTGAAACTTCCATAAGGCAGAAGGTCCAACGCTAGTGTCTACCGAGTGACGTTATCGTTAAACGATTTTGTTTCATCAAACGAGGCTAAACGGAACAACATAAGCTAACAGACGCCGCTAAATTCCTGCAAGTACATCGTTGAAGTTTGCAACGTAAAGAGTGAGATAAAACAAAATAAAAAAAGATACTGCAATACAGGGGAAAAAAAGGAAAAGATTACGGCTACTTACTTAGCAGTTGCGAACGTCAGATCCAGGAAGAGCCAAGCAGAGGGAACAAGCTGAATGTGGGTGGATCCTCGGCATTGTTTCCGCTGTACAGCGTTAATATCCTTGTTGGTTATCCACGCTCGAGATAGAAATCACTGGTGACACAACTGGCTGTGGTGTGTCATTATCTCCACATTAAACACTGAAACGTTGTGGCTTTAATTGATAAATTTAGTTCCCATAGGGATACAGCTAAAAGATGTTTTGCAACTTAGTAACAACTTTCTCCTGTGAAAAGTTTAGAACGTGTTAAAAATGTTTTACAATGTATCCACCCTGTATCCATGGCAGGAAAAAACACACTAGGCCTAGCTGATCATGCCAACCGGGGGAGAGTTTTCTGTGTACGGAAATCCTTCTAACTTCCACATGACACTTTTTCTGTTTTCTCATTAAAAACAATAAATGGTTACAACTATGATATCACTTCATATTAAATCTATTTCTTTCTTTTTCATGTCTTTTTGCTGTGTTTCTGGGCCACATGACCTCTTATATAATACAAATGGTTATTTACAAAAAACAACATGAATCATAGTGGGTGGGACACCCCCCAAGACTTTCATTTAGATCGTAACTTTTATTATTTTTTGGTCACCAAATGCTCCAAAGATGAACAGTTAAACACATCATAAAAGCCATGAAGCAACACTATTTTACAATTCATGGGATTCTGAGGTTTTAGCATGCCTCTCTTCTTAAAATATAATAATTTTAACTTTCTTACTCAATTATTCAGTATTAACAGAAACCACTAGATGGCAGCAGTCCACCTAGCTCTGTAGTGCATATGCAAACTCTGTCACATTTATTTCCCCTATACATTTAACCATTCTACGTGCATTTTATATTACAGATTGATTGAGTTCAATAAAGATTAATCAGGTCAGCAGACTCATGACTGAAAGAACTGACGCAAGAAGTTTAGATATTTAAACAAGCAAAAAGCTGCAAGTAAATAAATGAAATGTCATATGGGAAGTGCAATTTCTGTTTGGTGGTTTTTCTTTGTATCACTTGGAATGAAAAAACACAGAGAAGGTCCCTTTTAGATACAGATGTCAGAGGAAGTAAGCAGAAAGAGATGCAAACTCATGTTGGACCTCCTATTCGCTGTGACGCAACGCAGAGTCCCTGTCGGAGCGCTGCTCCAGTCCTCCAGCTGCCATTCAGGCTTTACATTTCTAAACTTCCACTGTGCCCCCACCCCCCGTGACTTCTGTCCCGTTAGTGGAGTCCTCCTCCCGGGGCTCCCCAGGTGAAAACACAGGGATAACGCCCAGTCAGCCGCTCCAGGGGGATGACTGGAAGAAGTTGGGTGGTCCAGAGAAACCGGCGGTTCTGACGGTGCTGTTTTATAGAGGCGCAGTCCTCCAGAAAACACCATGATGTCTGCTGTAGAGACTGGCGTGTACCAGCCTGCGCAGCTTCTCAGCTGGGTCTATATGTCTTTACAAGACACGCCGAGCAGCGCTTTCGATGGCTTCAAAGTCGAGTCGGACTCCTCTCCTCAGGACGTGACCAGCTCCAAGCGCAGCGCCGCTGATCTGAGCTCCAACTGTCTCAACAACTTCTTCCATCTGAGCAGTGAGGTAGAATGCATGTGATGCTGTCACGACGCGCTAATCATTAACACGTTGCATGGCAGTTTATTATCTCCGTATTTGGATTAAATCTTTATGCACTGATGAATCTTGCTGCATGCCCCCCCCCCCCTTTATCCCCTCCCTGAATATTATACTCCCATATTCCACTTTTGGTTACTTTGCTGCCCATAATGTAAACCTCACCTGCATGCCTTCATTGGGTTGCACTGTGGTGACTGGGTAGCATATGAATATGTGTTTTGTACCCTGATATAGTGCTTGAGTGTGTTCAGACTGTTCTGGTGTCAGTGTGCAGCCAGAGGGGGAATGGCAGGTTAAGAAAGACCCCTCACAAGGTTTTAAATATGTTAGTCAGCTCTGGTTGGCCTCTGCTGGTTAGAGGAGTATAGTGTTAACTTAGTGTTGCTTAATAAACTACTGAGCTATTGAAGAAAGGCAATAAAAATGGAAACTAAGTACTTTGTGTTGTTTTTGTTTAAACATTGGCCTCTAAATCACTCAGTTTTTACTTTAAAAATTAGACAATTCCACATGACTGGCATGCGTGGTTTAACTTCACACATGCCAAATATGTGGTGGTTTGGTGTCTCTTGCACAAGATCTCTCTGCTCTGAAGCACATGTGCATCTGATCACAATTCATTATTGTGCGATGCCTTCAGAGTAAACAGTGTCTGCAGGCTGTTCTTCATGCTGGCCCTGCAGTGCCATAGCACCCATCTCCTCTGGAAGCACAATGATGCTGATTATGTCGTGCCAGAAGAACCATTTGGAAGAACGCATGACAAAGGCATTTTGTTCTAACGAGGAAATGGACACTATTGGTTCGCACAGCGAGGACTGCACATCTGCAGGAATCAAATAAGGTTGGCTACTGTCAGGGCGACAAACAGGAGAATCAATCACGGTGATGGACTGACAAGGCCCTTTGAAATGCTCTTTTAGAGCAGAGCCACAACAATAACCTTCTTTAACCTTTTGTGTTTCTGCGAAATGAGAAACTCTCTTGTGTAGAGCTGAAACGAACTGATTAAATGATTAATTTCAAATGATTAATATCGAAACAAAGTGAAAATATTACTGTTTTTCTATCCTTTTTTACCCTTGGAAGTTTAATATTTCTGGGTTTTGAGTGATTTTGAAGCCATTTGAGGACATCATCTTGGCCTTTTGGCATTAATTATGAGCTTATGACATTTTGTCGATGAGATAAACAGTTAATAATTGTGATTTGTTTTGGGTGGGGGTGGGGCTGCTTTTCTCTGGCAGGCCTTGAATAATAATTTCTACAAGAGGTCCTCGCCTTATGGATCCCTCAACAATATTGTGGATGGCCTGAGCTCATTGGCGGACCATTTCTCAGACCTCTCCCTATCTCCTGAGACACGCAAGCCCAGCAAAAGGCCGCCACCCAACTACTTGTGCCACCTTTGTTTCAACAAAGGACACTACATCAAAGACTGCCCTCAGGTGAGACACTCTGTGAAGCTGCACATCAAACATCCGTGCAGTATGTGGATTATTCGAGCCGTCCGTCAAATAAATGTGTATGAATAACATAAATTTGTAAAGTAAATGGGACGACAAATCCACATTCTTCCTCATAATTCTAGGAATTCTTTCACAAACATACTGAACTACATTTAAACTCTACATTCCAAGTATTATGTTTGTATTATTCTTTTTTTTTTTTAGTGTGAAACATAGTCCTCAGCACATATTTGAATTAGGTGTACCACCACAGGCTGGTAATGAGCAGCAGATGCCAGATTGGATCTCGGCGCTGGCCTTAATGAAAGATGATAGGTTCCTCTGTGGAACTAGGCACGACCTCCACTCCAAACATAAAAGAAATATTACCAGTGCTTTATGTGCAGCTGTGGTTCCCCATTGATCACGTTCTGAAGGAAATGCCTGACATTTGTTAGGTGTAATGGAAATAATTAAATGAATGATGGACAGGATGTGTCCAAGAAACAAAGAAGCAAAAACTTGAATTTAAAAATAGTGGGTCAACTTTTACTGGTCAAATGTATATTTAAAAAAAAAAAAAAAAAAAAAAGCAGAAAATTGTTTTCTTTTGCAAAATCTGAAAGCAGCAACCTTCTCTTATAATACCACAGATTATAATGTCAAGTCTCATATGTCAGAAAAGCCAAGTTAAACAGCATTTTTAAGAAAATCTATCTGCTTTTTGGGGTGATATCTAACAATACTAGTTTGCTCAGAACAATTTAAGTTTGCTTTCCAATATGCAGTAATTCATATTTGGCTGTGTTCTGGGACTTTCCCACCTTTTCCACGTGCATGGAAAGTCCAATGCAGGGAGAACAACAACACACCCTCAAGCACAGAACAGAGCAGGCATCAATCAGTGAAGCGTGAAACAGCATGAAAAGGAGGAGCATGGGTGGAGGTGGGTTGCAAATTGGCTCGCATAGGCAGCAGCAACTGTAAACAGGCTAAAGCGATTTAAATAGCGAGCCCAATGTGATCACCTTTTATTAGCTGGTGTGTCAAGATTGTGGGCTGAGCTTGATTCCTGGACCTGATTGGACCAATGGTATGCTCCCAGGAAATCAGTGAATCCACTTTCTGCCACTCTGGGTTGTGCAGGCAGCAGTCTAAGAGGAGATGCCCAGACCTCCCTCTCCCCAGCTACCTCTTCCAGCTCTTCTGGGAAGACACCAAGGTGTTCCCAAGATAGCAGACCGATATAATCACTCCTCCTGGTGGGACATGCCTGGAACACCTCACCTAGGAGGTGCCCAGGCGGCATTCTGAACCACCTCAACTGGCTCCTTTTGATGTGCAGGAGTAGCAGCTCTAGTCCGAGCCCCTCCTGAATGGCTGAGCCCAGCCACCCTTTGGAGGAAGCTCATTTCAAGTAAATTGACCGCCTCAATTTCACACTCAGCTCTCTCTTCACTACAACAGACTGGGACCCTCATAGAAGAGACATCAGACCATGTAACCGTGCCAGGATTGGGGTTACTGGGGCTGCACCCTGGAGCCGGGCACAGGGGAGGGGCTTAGCCCATGGGGCCTAGCCTGGCTCAGCCCGGAGGATAAACCCACCACAGGAGAGACCCACCACAGGAACAATGTGGTTTTCATCCTGGTTGTGGAACACTGGATCAGCTCTTTATTCTCTCGAGGATATTGGAGAGTGTGTGGGAGTTTGCCCAACCAGTCTGACCACGCCCCTCGGGGTATCCTATTGGGGAATGCTTCGGGAGTATGGGATACGAGGCCTGTTGTTGCAGGTTATCCAGTCCCTGTACAACCGTTGTGAGAGCTTGGTCTGCCAGCAATAAGTCAGACTCGTTTCTCGGTGGGTGTTGGACTCCGCCAGGGCTGCCCTTTGTCACCAGCACTGTTCATAATTTTTATGGACAGAATTTATAGGCGCAGCCAAGTAGCACAGAGTGTCTCATTCAGTGGCCTCAGGATCTCGTCTCTGCTTATTGCAGACTAGCCAGTTTTAGCATAAAGCCCGAAAATGGGGACAGCGAGTTTGGCTCTATCAAAAGGAACACAACTGCTTGTAATTATTGGTTTTGTGCTTCAAATTTTTGCAAAATTCTTTAAAAAATTCTCATTGTTCTTTTTTTATGCTAATCTATAAGCTATATATATATATATAAATTATTTGCTTTTTTTGCTTTCAAACTTGATCCACATTTCGATGATTGTCTCCTGGGGTCTTGTCTCTGCCAGCACATGGGAGATTAGTGCAGTGCAGCATAGAACACAGCCTGTATAGGAATGCAAGGAATGCTGACATGTGTGCAGTGAGCCTATAGCACTTCAGACGCTCACATCAGTGAACACCTGCCAGTTGTTATGAAAAGTAGGCATAGCCTTTGGTTCATCATTGTCAGAACTACACCTTCACCCAAGTATATGAAAGAAGGTCCTAATCACACACTTTGTAACCACTGTTACTTACAACGGGCAAAAAATATTGACAACTCTGCCTAATATGCTGTTGGTCTTCCACAAGCTACCAAAACAGCTCCAAACCCTTTAGGCCCTATTGTGTCTGCCATCAAGACACTTGAACGATTTCCTTTCCTAGGTAATGAAAAAATAATTATAAGGGTAAAGTGCTGTCCGTGTGTTTTGAGTTGTATCTCTTCTTAAAGTTTAAACCGTTACTTCTGTTCTTGGCATTTCAGTGGTTAACATCCTGCTGACAGCACTGCGGAGAGTCGGGTTGCTTTCTTCATAAGACGACTGAAACGTCAAAGGAATTGTCAGAGATATTTACGATTCTGCTTTATAGCTATACCCTTTAAATTATGCAAAAATCTGGAAGCCATTTCTGCTCCTGGCTCTTTGCCACTCTTGCGCCGCTTTAGAAAGATGATGTCAGATTTTTATCATGTCTTGCTAATATTTCTGACCCAAAGCGATGATTATGGAGCTGTCGTCGTGACAAAAGATCTCTTCAGCTGAAGTTGTGATGAACGTTCCTCTGAAGCCGTAACTAATGAACAAACTGCTTTTTGTTCTCGCTGGCTGGAATCGGAGGCATTTTTAGCCAACTGACGTTTGTGCTTTTAGGATGCTTTGGATGTGGTGGGATAGCAGAAAAATAACTTGTTGTCAAACCTGCACCTAAATAGGAGTGCTAAGTTAAAAATAGTCTTTCCTTCATCCTGTATTGTCTTTTACATCTTCACGCAGACGACAAGCACTCATTGCAGGTTTTCCCCCCTTAAAAAAGGGTCACAACATTTACTGAGCTCATGCCAGTTAAGTAGCTCGACCTGCTTACTGTAAAGAAAGTACACAAGTGACAGAGTGCTGACAGTAAATGGGTGCATGGTGGGAAGGGCTTCTGATAAATAAGGACAGCATTGTTTCTGCAGAGGGGCTGTGCAACCAAAGGTCAGGAAGTCAGGCTGTATTGTTCGCACAGCGCTGCTTGGCTGGAGTCATCTCTGGCTCTCTCCCTGTTTTGTCAGAGCAGAGCAGTGGCTATCTGACCCTCATTTAAAAAAAAAAAAAACGCAGTGAGACGCTACCCAGAGATGACTGCATCCGCTTTTGGAAACAGTGGGTAGCATAGGAAGTAGGTGTACATCTTTGCAGTTACAGTTTAATCATGTTTGAATGGAGGGGAAAAGTCTGCTTTGAAAATTAGCTGCAGCGATTACAAAAGGAACTTTTTGATCTGATCTGTGGCCTTTGGAAGTAAACAGATATTTTTAGGATGCAGTATTTTTAATCTGTGCTGTGCTGCTTGTGATTAAAAGGACATTTTTGACATTTAATTAAGAAATCCTATAACACTTTCACCCCATAATGTTAATTTGTTGTGTTTTCACTTCTTATTTTTATATAAAAGACGAGATACAGGGTGTAAATTATGAGCATGCAAGGTGATGATAGGCAGATGTCTTTATTTTTGGACAGGCCAGCTGTTTGCTCCTGTTTCAAGTCTTAACTTTAGCTTGTTATTGAGGATGATCTCACTATTTGCAGAGTTTTCAAGCTACTGAAATTGAGATAGCGATATCAGAGATGTTTTGGGCTGGACACTGTACCTCCACTCAGGTGGAACATTGCGTATCACAGCTGAGCTGGAGAATCTCATGTAACCCCGTCTGATTACTGTTGTTTTGGTCCTTTTGATAACGGTCTTATCTACACACAATAGCCTGGATGCCGCTTCTGGTTAAACATCTGCTGAAGAGGATGCGCAAGACAGAGGAAACTCTGGAATTTAGGATAGACAGACTCCTTGTGATAAAGTGTCATCTGCTCAAAGCTGATAAACATATAGGTAAAAAATACTGTAGACCATACAGCTTTCGTATGGTTGCGTATTTTCATCATTTGATCATTTTAGATGATAGTTTCCTGATTTAAGTGACATATGAGAGGAAGGATGTATTCAGTCTTTTCAGAGACATAATGCCGATAGTTCTGTGGAGCTCAGTCAGACTCTGGACCAAGCTGAGTGCATATTGGTAGACTGTCCTCCCCCAGTGCTGCATATGAACAAGATGCAGAGAAGTATCTGCATGAATGTCTGAGTGATGAAGGCTCTGCGTGCTTTCAACGCGGGGCCTGATCGATTAAAACTCTGAAGAGCTGTATAGGAAAACACAGAACCTATCATCTGCTCTTTGGCCTCCAGATGTTTGCATCTAATCATAATCATTTTGGATTAAAGAAAAGTTCATCCACTCAGTGTTTCAAATGTGCAACATTTGCAGAAAAGCTGTGTAGAAAGATTACAGCTTCAGGCTGCATCTGCATAAAGGAATCTTTTGACATCTTGATGTTTCCGTAAGTGGAACATTTGGCCCTGATTTGCTCTGGAAAAGAGGAAGCACCATTGTGTAAGACATAAGTTAGCGTCTACTGGCCGGGAAGAGACTGATATCTTATTTCCTAGAATCCCTGCTCTGTGGTTTGAGCCTATGGTTGTGGTGAAGCTGGTAGAAAAACGTCATTAAACTCGGGATAAGGAAAGAAATGTTAAGGACCTATGACACAGGGAGAACAGCCGTGCAACAACCAAACAGATTCATATATTGATAACGAGCCGGGAAGTGTGCAGAAGAATCTGGCATACTTTCTTATTATATAGAGTTTTTATCCAGTTTTTATTCACTTGGAATACAGTTAATGTGTAAGATATTAAATTATTCTTACTTTTGTCCTTGATAGCAGCTCAGCACATCTTACTCGCATGTGCTGAGTAATCATGAAAAAGAGAGCCTTGTGAGTTGCTCAGGTTTAAAAGTTGACACATTTGTTTGCTTTTATAATAAGCCGTTGCTCAATAAACTCGAATTCAGCCAGAGCTGATGTCTTCTAGTTAGTTTTGTCTGATGAACTCTGCTAAAACCCAAGAGATTTATTTGATAATCATATGAAACAAAACATTTAGCACAACCTCACATTTGAGAAACTGTAACCAGCTGATTTTTTTGGTGTACTGTTGCCATCAAATGTGCCCTCTTGAAAAAAATGTAGCTGTTTTAATAGTCTCTCTTTGGGGCTCATGGGAATGGAGGCATTTGTTGCTTTAAACCCTCCTGGAGAGTCGATTTCACAAGATAATGAAAACTATCTCTTAAATCAGCACAGGAGTCTTTAAAACACAGCAGACCCTTTGCTGTGGTGGTCAGGCTATGCATGATTGTTTTGTTTTGCTTTGCTTAACAGCTGGACTTCTCCAATGATGCTGTGGGGGTCTGACACAAATTAAACCCAGCGAGGGATAGAGAGAGAGAGAGAGAGAGAGAGAGAGAGAGAGAGAGAGAGAGAGGGAGAGAGAGAGCGTGGCGGGTTTGTTAGTGTGGAGTAATTGGCCACATGGTATCCAGTAGGCTTAGCTGTGCTGAGTTCTCCAGGATGAATGTCTCATGGGGGTATGGGAGTAGGGGAGAGAGTGAATGAGGGACGGGAGAATGGAGATTTGGGGGGGTAGGGGGAGGATTTGGACTAGTCCATTGTTTATCCTGATGGTTTCCAGATGATGGCAGAGGGAGGCAGCCACCTCCTGGGCCTCTCTCACCAGGCTACAAGGATCTGGGCCAAGCTTATCTGCTGCAGCCTACAAATCTGGCTTTACATCCCTCTATGCACTCTGGGACTGATTTAAATTAGACAACATAAGTATTGGCTGTTGAATGGAATATGTTGTAATACACATAATAAATGAATTTTATACCTATTTATCTTAAAAGAGTTTTTCATGTGTTTCAGGCTGAAATGATCATCAAGCACGTTGTGGGAAATTGGGTTTTAGGCCTTCTGTCTGTGCCTGTTCAGTATTATTCTCTGCATGACAAAGAAATTTGAATCAACTGTAAGTTGTACTCAAAAACACCCTTTGACCAAGTCCAAGTGAAGCTCTAAGGATGATCCTTCACTTCTATTGATCATTGAAGCCTCAATAGAAATGCTCTCATTGGGAGGGTGGTTGTCAAGAAGCCATTCTTAATGAAGGGAAACTGGGAGGAAAGGCTGAGGTGTGCCAAACTAGAACTGGACTGAAAATCAGCTGCAAAAGATCTTATGGAGTGATGAATCCAAATTTGAAATTTTTGGTTCAAAACATCATCAGCATGTACAGAGGAGGTCTAAGAGAGGAGGTCAGGAGAGAGGCACAACAGTGAGTGTCTACAGCCATCTGTGAAACATGGTTAAAGCTCTGGTTTGGGGGCTGCATTTCAGCCAGCGGTGTTGGGGATCCTGTCAAAACTGATGGAATTATGAATGCAGAAAAGTAACATCAGATTTTTATCGACCACGTGATGCCATCTGGAAAGCGTTTCACTGGAAATACCTTCATTTTTCAGCATGACAATGATCCAAAACACACTGCTAATGCAGCAAAAGCATACCTGGATACAAAAGCATCCAATTGAACACTAAATCATTAACACGGTGTGTGATTATCCTAACAGAACGAAACAAAAGGCAGCCAACATCCAAAGAAAGGAAAGTCCTTTGAGAAGCCCGGAGAACTATTCCTGTACTGTCCTGTACTGGTTAACAAATATGCTTAGCTAGCAGAGGGTTGCTAGTTTGATTCCAGCTGGAGACACAAATCCCCTTTGGGGTTGCATCAAGAAGAGCATCCAGTGTAAAACTGCCAAATCAAACATGTGGTGCTATCTGCTGTGTGACCCCATTGTGAGAATGAAGTGGCTGAAAATAGTGTTTGCTTAAAGAAATTATTTGTGCACACAGCTTACTGATGGATTTATACATTTATCTCCCTTCAGTCAATCTTTCCTTCTTTCCCTGAGAGTGTCCATCTACTGCCAGGTCAAAAGTGTGATTTTCATTTGTTGGCTGTCGGTGTAATATCTTTGATGAGAACAGTGGAAACTAAAGAGTGTGCAATGCCCCTTGCTGCCCTGTGGGCTCCAGACTTTAGGTGGTTTGTTTTGCTTGTTCTGAAGAGTGAAAGCTGCTTCCTCCCTCTGGAAAATGATAATCTGTCTCCCCGTAGGCTTGGGAACGAGGGCAGCCATCAAAAGCAACCTCCCACAGTGCCCCGCGGTGGCTGAATGATGCAAACACAGGCCTCAAAACGCTTCACAGTGGATTTAGCAGTTAGAGATTTGGCCGATGGAACTTCACAACATGTTTTGTTTAGCAGATCAAGTACTGGAACTGAATAAAATGATCAGTTAGAAGCTTTGAACCTGACATATGTTCCTGCTGTGAAATCAAAACAAAGCATGATGTGAACTTCTCTGGTTTTCTGGATTCAGTCTTAATTTTGACTTGCCCTACTTTTGATCCAAGGTGCTTCTAATTCAAACCAGTCTTGAAGAAATTTTTTTTTTTTTTTTTGGTGATGGGTTGAGGATTTTGTCACGTTACACCAGTACAGAGATCATCTGGGTTTTATTTCCTCCCTGCTAGGATCTTTGTCTTCTGATTGGTGGGTTGCAGCCAGCTGGGAGGGATGACTGATAGCCTAAGGCATTTGTCCTGTAGAAGTAAGGCCTCTCCCATTGGTCCCCCCACAGGCCAGGGCCTCCTTTATGGTCTCCTGGGAACACAGCTGGAGGGAGGGAGTTCATTTCTAATGGGAAAGCTGAGACTCCCTTTCTGTCCAACAAATAAATTACAACATACAATATCTTCCAACAACTTTGGAATTAACCACTGAATCTTTTCTGTTTGCTTTTATAGCACCAAGAGTCTAATTTCCTACACTATCCCTTTAAAACAAGATTCATAAGCAAGATTACTTTGTAATAATAAGTAATTCTTTAAGGATTGTTAGAGCACCAAAGCAAATGATTTGACAAGCCACAATTATTCCATTCCTGAGACAAACCCTCTCCATAAACTCTCCCGCCCACCAACGGAGCTGCTATCAGGATGTGCTCTAATTACACCGATCTTTGAACCGACTGGCATCCAAAGAAACGTAATGTCAGCGAGTAGGGCTTCCTCAGTTAAAGGTGGTGGCAGGCAAAAGACAAAATTACACGTGAATTTTTCTCCTTCTCAGGCTCGACCCAAAGGAGAGGGCCTGACCCCATATCAGGGAAAAAAGAGGTGTTTTGGAGAATATAAATGTCCGAAATGCAAGAGGAAGTGGATGAGCGGGAACTCCTGGGCCAACATGGGACAAGAATGTATCAAGTGCCACATCAATGTTTACCCTCACAAGCAGGTAACGCATCAGAACACGGAGACTGGGGCAGCTCTTTGGTCTTCCAGATCAAATCTTCGTATGTATTCAACCCATGCAGTCAAATCCTCACAGGAAAACATGCCTTCACTCCTATATACTTTATAACTACATGCTGTTATAAAAATCTTTTTTTGTAGGTAAACCTGGAGCTACTTTAAAGGAACAGTTCACCCAAAATTTTACATTTTTTTTAGCCTGTCTTGCTGTGAGCTGCCCGGTTTTGGAGATATCAGCTGTAGATGTGTCCGTCTGTCGCTCATAATGCGTTTTCATCCTTGGACTTAGGAACAATTGTTTAGTTTTTACACACATCATTAAACACATAATTATGTGGAGACCGTGCCTACAAGATAAGCCCGTCAGTGACACCGACAGTAATTTCCTGTTTCTTTGTTGCAGAGACCTCTGGAGAAGCCGGATGGCTTGGATGTGTCTGACCAGAGTAAGGAGCATCCACAACACCTGTGTGAAAAATGCAAAGTCCTTGGCTACTACTGCCGACGAGTGCAATAACACACTCAGCTCGCCTTACACGCTCCTCCAAAGCTTCATCACATACACACACAGCTATAGTTACTAAAAACAACAGTTATTGTACAGTAATGCATCTCATAGTTTATACTCATGAAACGCCCTCTGACTCAGTGGGTTCATTAATATTTCTCAGTGGAGACGAGTACTTTGTGTTTGCTGGGTTCTTGGAAGCTACTCAGTTTTCATTCTGTGAATATTCATTTGAAGTCTGAACTTTGAGCCAACTGTGAATTAAGAAACTTCTGCTCTTTCTTCACTCGTGAGCAGCGTCTTGGAACGGCTTTCAGATAAAGATTCTCTTTTACATGTGTGTATATTTCAGAAATAACAAATGTTTTTGTATAAAATATGCAAGTCTTTACCAAGATGGTTATGCAGTATTAATGTATATCTGCCTTGTTCTCTGTATTATTAGTACTGGTGGGTACATCATTTTTTTTAAATATATGTTTTAAGCCATACTATTTTGTTGAATATTACTCTTTGTGAAGGAACATATTAGCCAACTAACATTAAGTCCTTTTATACTATGTGCTACAATTTATGGTGAAAACAGTCGTCAGGTAGTTTGTCAGTCCAAAGTTTGAAACAAACATGCAGTACTGTAGAAACATTTTATATTCTAACAGTAATCGACAGCACCCAGTGCTAAAAGACTCACCAAAGTGCTTATGGTCATAATGTATTATATAATATGTGACAAAAAATATGAATGTAACAAAGGTAATAAAGGTTTAAGTGAAGGGTTGCATGTAAGAGTTGCTTTTCAGGGTATTTTTCACTGGACTTGTTGCTAATAAATGAATATGGAACAGAAATACCCTTTACCTTCTAAACCGCTTAAGATGTAGGAAATGCAATTTAATGTGCCTTAATTTGTATAACCCATGAGATGGATGCTTCTCTCTTCAAATGTTTGCATTAAAATGTATTTAAATATCATCAGTTTCTGATTTCATCTGAAGTTTCTCTGTAAGCACATAATATCAGGATTGGTGGGTGGCAACATTAACTTACAGATTTTTAAGTTGACATTTTTAGATCCACACTATGTGAATACCTCATCTTAATACTTTACTTATGGAAAAGTAAAATCAGTACCATTGCGGTGGTATTTGATGGTACCACAGCTGCAGTAAAAAAAAAAGAAAAAAAAAAAAGGGTCTGTTTCTTTGGATGGTTGACCCCAAGTATTTAAACTCATCTACCACTACTCCTTGCATGTTCACCTTTCTGTCTGTCTCACTTCTATTCACAGACATGTATTCTGCTTGCATTGCTTCTACTTTCACTCCTCTTCTCCCCAGAGCTCATCTCCACCCATTCCCTGCTCTTACTAAAGCTTATATTGTCTTTGAACATCAATCCACAGAGACTCCTGTCTAACATTTGTCAACCTGTCCATCACCACTGCAAACGAGAAGGGGCTCAGGGCTGATCCCCGATCCACCTCAAACCCATGTGTCACTCCTACCTGCACTCATCTTCATGTGTCCCACACAACCCTCCCTCCCTCTGCCACGCCTAATTTCCTCATACAAGACCACAGTTGCTCTCTTGGTACGCCATCACACGCTTTTTGTAGATATACAAACAAAGTGTAACTGATTCTGATCTTTTCCAACTGAGGCAGGAAGAACGATAATTTTCTGTCTTCAATATAAGGCAGACACCATTGCCACAAACAGCTTTATTTCAGCCAGTTTCAGGACAAAACTTCCCTTTTAAGAATGATTTTTGTAATGGTTTGACATCTTAGTTCATAAAATAATAATAAAAATAATAATTCACATGTTCAGGAAAGTTTATTTTTTGCAAATAAGTGGCCCTTTTACCAAAAGAAGTTTAAGTCTATATCGATGAAATTGCTACAACAGAATCATTCATTATTGCCTATGCATCAAGTTCACATTTTTATAACACACAGGTGTGTTAGCCTCTACCTTTTGGCAGGAAATAGAGGTAGTACTCTGTTCCATGACTGAAGAAAGACTCTTTCACTCTCGCTCTCTATTGAAATTACAGCAGGAGATGACTGTGACCACATCCACACGGAGTCTACTAGAGCTCTCCACAGTCTGTGATAGTGATCGTCTTGGAGGGTCGCCCGAGCCGTGAACCGAAAGACTCCACTTTCTTGACCACGTCCAGTCCCTCCTTCACGCTGCCAAAGACAACATGCTTGCCATCCAACCTAAATAAAGAAGAAGCTTATTTTAATGAAGCTGCCCTGGATGGACGTGATCCACGGTGCACCCAGTTGAGTCTGAATCACATTTTATTGAGTGAAGCCACCACTTCTGCTCCGATTCTGCTATTTTAAGCTACCAATAGGTCTATACATTATATTGCTTCAACTGAGAGCATTCACTGCTTTCATTAAAATGATCATTCTCACCAAAGGGAGGCAAAAGACAGTGAAAAAAAAAAACTTCACTAGGTTAATCGCTCACATATGATGATGTTTATTGGTACGTACCATTCTGTTTTAACGGTGCAGATGAAGAACTGGGATCCATTGGTGTTGGGTCCAGCATTGGCCATAGACAAGATACCTTACAATGTAACAAATTCACATTCAGTCAGATTAAAATAAGAACACGTGAATGTAGTGTTTCCACTTGAGCCACACATCTGCACAACAGCTTATAAGACATTCAAATATCAATCTTAGAAAAGCCCCTATTTAAAATGTCAAAATGTTGCCACCTGGTGGCAGAAGACAAGTGCGACAATACCATGTTATAATGAAGGAAAGCCCATTGGGTAATTTTCCAGTAACCATAGTACCTATGATGATGATACATAATTGTTAATATTTAAGTTGAGATAAATACATATTAAATCTGGTCATGGTCTGTTTATTTTTTGCCCTGTAAAATGACAAACTCTATATCTGTAGATTCCTACAGTTATTTTACTGTAGAGAAGCGCACCTGCAAAACGCCAGCCCCAAACACTGTAGCCTCTGATTGCACTATCCTGTGTAATATGTCACACAGTGCTGTGTATGCAGCTATGGCACTTTAAAGTATAATCTGTAATGCTGTATTAGGTTTTGTGCAGGCCAGCCTTCTTTTTGGTAACAAAGGAAAAAAAATAATTGTGTTTGGACATGAAACAAATTCATACAGTCATCAAAATTCTTGTCACACAATCTACTTATATTCCCTGATAGGCTAAGAAAACATATCCTTATCCCGTGTGGACTGTACTGACAATCACCGAGAAGCAGAAATTCTTACCTGGTCCAGTGTGCTTCAGTGTGAAGTTCTCATCGGGAAACTTGCGTCCATAGATGGATTTTCCTCCAGTTCCATTGTGGTTAGTGAAGTCTCCACCCTGAAAAGACAAAATGTGTCACTGCAATATTACCGCAACAGCGTACTGGAAAATAACGGTAGAGAAACAGGAAAAACTTACCTGGCACATAAACTGAGGGATCACCCTGTGGAAAATTGACCCCTTGTAACCAAAGCCATGCTCTCCTGTGCACAGCGCTCGGAAGTTTTCTGCAGGACAGACTTCATGTAAGTTTGCTTCTGACATTTGAATCCAAATGCCATTTATTCAAATGAACATTTCCTATGTCAGTAGCAAATGTTCAACTCAGTTAAGCAATGTCAGCTTTTAAGATCAGCTGCTCGCTCCAGCTTGCCTGGTGCTTGATGGAAGACGAAGAAAGCACGTTACCTGCGGTTTTTGGCACGACTTCTGCGTTCAGCTGCAAAAGAAAAATAAGAAGCCTGAAGGCGAAAAATTTCCACTGGCTCTCTGTGCTGAGCACACTGAACTGACACACGCCAAATTAAAATGCAAACAGAAACTTAAAGTAAAGGCAATTTAGACACTTGTTGTTGACCTACTTACCTCAAAAGTAACTCTGCCGAGCGGCTCGCTGTCTGCAGCAATGTCAAAGAAAACCACCGGGTTTTTGTTCGCGGCTGCTGGGCCGCTGCTGTACAAACGTGCGGCGGTAAACGCCAGAGAACAAAACTTTATCCTATTTGATAACAGCAGCATCTTTACAGAAGTACTCAATACAGGTGGACCAGCAATGACCTACAGTCACGCTTACAGACGCGACATAAGGAAGTTCTCTTACACAAGCGGAAGTTCTGTTGCGGTTCTCGCGAGATTACACGCGATTTGTGTTTTGTTTTTGTTTTTTGCTACGTGTTACTCACGTCATTAACGTCATACTGAAAAAAAAACCAAACCAAACAAAAATGACTTTTATATTGACTTTATACACACACGCAAACAAGTTTTTAATGGGCTGTTACTTTATAATATAAAATCCATTCATACAACTTATTAGTGCAAACAGCTTGTAATTAATGTATCCCCCACTAATTTTAAAAGTGGCACGTCAGTGCCTGCTGACTAGTTCTGAACGGTCTAGTTTTACTACATTCAAAACTTTATCCTAGATGGCCTTTTATCTTTTAATTATGCAATGTTGTGGACTTTCTGCGGCATTCTGTGGTAACAGTGCACACACATACTCAGTAGTTAACCTGTATGACAATTACAGAAGTACAGAAAGCTGTCTGTGCAATGTTCTGTTTTTTGCAGCAACCATGTAAGTATACTGAAAGAAAAGTACAGTCAAGTACAACTAAATACAGTTTTAAATTAGCTTACTGGGTTGACACACTTTGCAGGTTATTTTCAGGTTAAAAAAAATGTGTGCAGTCACGTGCTGGCTTGTGTCATTCGAACACCTGTCTTATCAGCAACCATCTCTGAGACTTGCATATCTGCAGGCCTGAATTTGTAGTACTTTCAGATAGTCTGGCAGTTCAGCCAGCAGTCTTGCCATATTGGATGGACCAGCAGACGGTTCGCATGGACACAGCTGTGCGATGTTGGCTTATAGGGCACACAGGTTGGCAGGAGAATTGGTGTTGCCTATATCCATTGGTTTTAATTTAGACTCTGAATGCTGCCTTCTTTAACTACTCTGGGCTTCAGAATCTGCAGTGTGCCTGCTTGCCTTTAACTTGTTTAGCAATAAAGCAAACTTTATGTACACACTTAGCATAATTTAACTTAAAGCAACAGATGGTGCTTGTGGGCAGTAGGGGGTTAACTGGATTAAAGATAGCTTCATTAAATTAAATATGGTAAAAACTCAACTTGGACAGCACTTACAAGGGAGGAAAGAGAAAAAAACAAACAAAAATGAGCACAGGCCTAATGTAGCCTGGTTAGTCCTGCAAACACAGATGTTTCAGATGTTCCTGTATATGATACTCAACCCCAGAGATCAGAGATTTATTCACTCACTGGATCCTTGGATTGGGAAGTGAGCTAAACTATCCACACAACATACAGGAAGACTTACTTTAATAAGTGTCTCTTTTTCAGACTAATTAATGTTAATACCAGCACTTTTCCTACAATAGAACAGATTAAAGTTTTATAACATACATAGACGTGTTACTTATTATGACTAACAGGCTTTTCACATGGAAAACAATCCCCTGTCTCCAGTGTGTCAGTTGTCATGTGTTTTTATCTCTAACGTGGCCACTATAACATTACCAAAGAAACAAGTGTAATAAAGCTGGTCATTTTATAGCCTGGTAGATAAAAAGCTTCTCTCAGCTGCTGCCTTACTCACAAGGGGCTGCCACAGTGGCAATATTTGATTTGGCAGATTTTTTAATCACCAGATGCCCTTCCTGATGCAACCGTCCCACAATGTGTGTGTCTCCTCTCGGTCTCAAACCGGGGGCTGGCTGGACACACCTCGCAAATTGACTGGGATGCGAGTGCATTCAGTTTTAATGCCCACGCACATTTTAATTCGTACGTTAGAGCCGCAAGTAGTCTCCCACTGGCAAAAATGTCATTTTGACCCGATCTCATCACATCGAGGGAGGAGTTTTAGTCCATGATGCAAGCACAGAACTTAATTTTCCTCAGGACAGCACCTTTTCACTGAAAATGAAATGCTAGCAATATACCTTCCCATGTGAAAACCCATTAAACGCACACACACACAAAAGGGAAGTTATCTACACTAAAATTATATCCACTCAGCAAAAAGAGGAAGCAGTCTGGGCCATGACTGAAAAAAAAAAACCTCTTTCACTTTGGCTCTGCTATTAAAGAAGAAATCTGCTTAAGCTCACCACAGTCTGTGATCTTCTTTGAAGTGTACCCATCCTGTGAACCAAAAGATTTCATTTTCTTGACCACATCCATTCCCTCCTTTACTCTCCCAGAGACAACATGCTTGCAATCCAGCCTAAAAGAAGAGACTTATGATTAACTGCTTTAAAGGTATTACAAAAAGTCAGTTGGAACCAGTTTGGACGAATGGCTTCATTAGTAGCAGCTGCAATAATTATGCAGATTTTTTATTAGTACATACTGTTCTGTTTTAGCGGTGCAGATGAAAACTGGGATCCAGCATTGGCCATGGACGGGATACCTACAAAATTCCAAATTAGTCAGTTCAAAAATACAAAGAGAGGGATTTAGGAAGTGTTTTCAGTGGAGCTGCAAAGACATGAACTGACAGTTAACAGGCGTGCCTCATTCAGATCCAGAGCTCCCAGAGGGATGGGAGTAAGCGCAGTACTGTACATAGAGTTCACCAGGCTTTTTTTTTTTTGGGGGGGGGGGGGACTAAATACATGAAATACCAGTTCTAAATGACCAAGCCGCTAATTATCAGCAATGAGGTGAACTGAAGCATGATGTTCACTGTTGTGTGTCAGAGAGACATCTTGTGCCGTGGCCAAGATGGCAGATCTTTTTCAAGTTTAATTAAAAATAAATGATGATCTGAAGGCCAAGACTGAAAGCCATTTAACGCTGTGGCAGGCAAGGCAGAGAACCCCGGTGCAGGACACGGAAGGCGAAAGGTAAATTTAAAATTTAAGCTTTATTATTATTATTATTTAAGCAAGAGATGAACAAAAAACAGGGTGGTCAGGAGACAGCGGCACAAACTACCACTCACTAAACTTGACCCGCACTATAGAGCTGAAAATATCTGAAACCCAACAAGCAGCACCACATTGCCTTCACTTGCCTTTTAAAAAAAAACATGCCATTTAAAAAGACATGGTTTCCCTCCACCCTCCTCTCATTGATCGGAACTGCCTCGCTGTTTTCAGGGTGAAAACGTGCGTGAAACCTGAGCTTATTTTGGTTTGTAGGCCTGCCGCTCTCTCCCTCATGCGCCCTCCTTGGGTCTGCTGATTTTTGAGCCACTATTTTCTCTAATTTTTCTCTTGGCAGAATGCTGGTTATGACTGAAGTGAACTGACTCCATCTTTGAAAAGAAATTATAGCGCACTGTTAGTAGATCATCCTGCGATTGCAGCATCACAATAATAAATGATCCAATAGCCTATCAAATTAAAAGCACTTTATTGTCTTATATTTTCCTGGTGGAGCCAGTGACTCGTTTCCTCCTCCTTGTTTAGGATTTGTGTGACTGAAATAAAGATACTTGTCAAGATGACAAAAAAGCCATGTGACTGCTGTACCGGGTCTGGGTGGCTCTAGAATACCCCAGGGGAACTGACTCATTAGAAACTTTAGGTTACTTTGACCAGGTTATATATCCCATACATATTTGCTGCAGTCACAAAAGTGATTCACACTAGTTTAGGATGTACTTTTAAAATAAAACACACTGGGTTACCGACAAATTGTTACATCTGGTGTAGCTGTCACATTTCATTTGTTTTTTTTTCAGTAATTTGCTTTTAAATCTCCCGTGCAATTTTATTTAAATATCTCTTCAGCTTACCCTTCACTCGGGTTTGGGAATGTTGACATTTATGTAACATTTAAGTCACATTTAAATACATTTAGTTCTGTTTTCAAGTCCTAAAATAATTTTAGCCTCATCTTCACTCAAATATTCCCATCATTTCCGAGATCCAGACATTTTTCCATCAGTGTGACCTTTGACAACACCACAAATGATCATTGATCAGTGTGTTCTGTGTCTAAAGCTTTATACAGATAAACATTTGAGAGGACCGGACTGATAGTCTGACTGCTGCGTTACTGCCCACAGAGTCACAAAGTTAGAAAGATGGAGACTGTAAATGTAAAAACGTAAACACCTGCAAATGAACTCGCGCCTCTGATCGTTTGTACAGAGACTTGATGAATGAGGAAATGAATCGCAGGAGAGGTGGCTCAGGTGCAGCAGGAGGGGAGGAGTCAGAGAGGAACTCAGAGATTGTTGAAGAAAACCTGCCAGCGAGCAGGTTAGGTTCACAGAGAGCGACTCAGAGTTGAAGGTATTTCTGGAACAGAAAAAACGAGTTTTCCTCACCTCAGGGTTAACAAGCTCGGAGTTGTTAGCTGTTTCCTGAAATAGGGCCCAGGTCCTCCATAATAGTATGACTGGGTGGTCTCTTCCATAGCAGGACTTCAATACACTCTGTGTAATGTATCACTACAGTGCGTGATGCTATCACTGCTATATTTGACAGCTGGTACAGCGTCAAGTATAGTGGTGGCTCACCTTTACTCCTCCAAACGTCTGACCGTTAAACTCCTCCAAGCATTTGGCTCGTCCATGTGGGGAGCTGCAAATCTCAGTAGATTGTTGATGGCTACCAACCTTACTTTAATGCGTCAGTAATAATTAGTGTGGTAATTTTCCACTTTAAGGCGAGCCGACCTTGAGCCAAATCGATAAAAATCGTCAGTAAACGGCGTGCGAGTCAGGCAGGCCTCTTTGTCAGACTGTGACACGAGTGCACAAAAAGACAAAATCACAGTGACATACAGGTATCATCTGAATACATATTTATTAGATAAATATTAGGTTGTCACATCATCTAACTACATACAGTTCTGCAAGACTAAAAATCACAATTAGTTCCTTTATTTTCTGACCAGTTTAGAATATGAAATGATTGTACATACAATGTACAAACAGAGAGACAATGGCCACATTGCATGAATCACCTTAGATTGTATAGTTTTTCCAACTGTTCATGATATCAAAAAATTGTACAAACTATGGATTTGGTTACAATCTTCTGGACCCGTCCCTCCCGCCGTGCGTCTCCCTCGCCTCCAAGCAGTTTTATCTTTGTAACCTTTTTTTTGTTTTTTAAATTTTTTTTTTTTTTAGCTTTAGCACCTCAGAATATGCAGGTGACAGACTAGAACACTTAGGCTAAATATTACATGTAAAACATTGCTGTCCCAGTTCCCCTAACAAAAGAGGTGAAAGTATAATACAGAGTGGGAACAAAATGCTGAGCGATACCCACAGACACTAACTAACAAGTTTCATTTTCCATATTCAGCCACTTCCAGTAGAGGGGTTGCAAGCTTTTTATTATTCTGAAGAAACAATGCACATTCCCAGGGAAAATGAATACATTTCTGTTCACATGTCTTTTATATTAATTTACATATATACAGGCATCCTTGGGATGTTCGACCTGGTCTTAACGTCCTTTTTCCAGGTCAAACTTGTGAACGTGCCCTTCCTCTCTCTCTCTCTCTTTTTTTTTGTTTTTGTTTTGTTTTTTAAATGAATTTTTTTCTTTTTTTTTTTTCTTTGAACAACACCCCCCAGAAAAATGGCCTTTTATTGTGATTGTGCAACTACAAATTTGGGGTGCTGCCTTTTTCGCCAAATTGAAAAGAAAAAAAACCAAAACAAAGAAGAAATGATAAAGACTTCCGTGGGATTGCTTAAAAGTTTCAATTCAGATTGCAAAGAAGAATGAAAACATGCCAGTGAACTGTTAAAAACAGACTTTTGATTTCATGTTTCCTTGTGACAAATATGAAACACGTTAGGGCTCTGAACGGGAAAAAATATTCCTTTTTTTATCAAATTGAAAACAATGCTTACACAAAATCAGGATGGTTGATTCAGCACAATGCTACAAGTGAAAGAAATTGGATTTCTAGCCTTACAGATTAATAAGAAAACCAGTACAAAATAATTTACCAAGAACAAAAAGGGGATAAAAATGTATATGGTCTCATGCTTTTAAAAAAAAGCCACTTTTTTTTTTCTATAACAAAAATATAAACAATATCATGAATTTCTTTAAAATATGGTTGTGATATATCTTTAAAATACCACTGACAATTAGCAACAATTATGATATTCACACAGCTCACTAATTACACTGAAAGCCAGCTGACACCACATCATTTTTAAACCCATCACTGTTCAGCATCACCGACGAATGTCAACATAAATTCATGAGCAGACAACATTGATCATTTTCAATCAACACATCGTAGCGTGAACCAAGGTATTGCTTCAAACTGAGTGCGACATCTGAAAACTGAAATGATGCTACACAATCACTTTGAGCTGATGCAAGGTGGTAGGGCATGAACAGGTGGGATAGTGACTTTTTTGGAGGGGGGGGGGGGTGACTTGCAGGCAATAGCTTATGAAACGGTTGGACCGGCTACGCCTCGGCGAAGGAGACGAGACAGCCATATGCTGGTTTGGGAGCACGTGTGGTTAAGTTGGACGACTAATGATCAAAGGACAAACATTATCAAGATGATACAAAAATATTCACAATGATATTTACAGTACAATAGCATTTCTTAAAAAATAATACATTTGCATACTGAACAGCACTCTTTTTTTTCTTTTTTTTTTAAACATGAAAATGAAAACAAACGTGGCAAAAAAAGAAGAAATCTGCACCAATACTGCTTTAAAAACCACTTCTTGAACAGCAGTGATGGATAAACTGTCCTTGTCTCTGTCTTTAAAACCAATATTACATCCAATCGCATTGATAGAAACACACAGACACACACACATGCACACACACACACACACACACACACACACACACACACACACACACACACACACACACACACACA
>JAVDPK010000140.1:0-14515 GCA_034780415.1 Cichlasoma orientale | reverse complement strand
CCCCCCCAAATTATTAGCTGTGAAGTACAACCACAACACTACACAACACAAGTTGGGACATTCTTGTTGTTTGTGCGTCTCACTTTCTGTGCTTTTCTTCACTCATTTGTTTGGTGCCTCCCTGTTGGCAGCCTGGCTGAATAAATTAAGCGTTCTGTCTGATTCTGCAAACAAGTTTCTTAACTTTTTTTCCCCCCTGATTAATGCTTGAAATGAAAAAGGGTGCCATTTCATATCCTCTTCCCACTGAAGCATCTTTGCCTGAAGCGGCAAATTGTCATGGCTTTGAGAACTGACTCATTTCTCTGTTCCCGTTTCATTTTACAACTGCCCCTCAATGGCGTATCAGCTTCCACGGGGTACTTGGCCTTTGTTTGGAGAAGGGGAAACAACAGCTGTTGCTTTCACAGGATTTTCTAACCCTAGGTCCTTGGAAAGGGAAAAAAAAAAAACCTCCCTCTTTTTCATTTAAACAAAAAAGCAAAACATCCCCTCGCCAAAGAAATGGCTCCAATTTGACCCCCAAGAGTTCGACCTGTGTCTCCTTTTCTGACACCTACACGCTTTAATTTGTGGAAAAGAAATACAACACTTACAGTAAATGTTTATGCTTATCGCTCATATCGTGATTTAACCATGAAAGTATCCCAGTTTAACATTTTATTTTACATGCAGCATCATTAGAAACTTAAAATGAATCAAAGAGAAAATGTAAAAGAGAAGTGGCTACATTATTATCTTAGACTTTAGATTTAAAAAAAGTTACCGTTCAAGGTTTTTCTATTTTTGCACAAGTGGACGTTCACATGGAAACTATTTTGTTCTCTTTGTGCAGGAGGAAAACTCGCAGGTTGAGCTCCTTCTTTCACCTGTCTCATTATTAGCGGTGATGAAGGACACGGTCAGAATTCCCTCCAATTATTCTGTCTGTGCGCTGCCTCTTTCTCTGTGTCCACCTGTTGACGGAGCTGCTAAATGAGTCCCGGGCAGGAATGTTAATCATAGAATCTGACATGCTGCTGGATATTTGGCCTTCAGCCTCTCAGTGGGCCTCTCAGACAGGTGGCTCCGTGTTACAGGCGAAAAAAAGCTCTGAAATGAAAACTTCATTTGAAATCTTACATATTTAGCATTGCATGCTCACAATGGAAGGAGCGCAATCACAGATAAAGACTGGAACAACATCTCGAGATATTATTTATTTGATTCGGTTCTGTGTACTGTGTTGGTGTTGCTTGCAGCTGGTTTTGGATTTAGAGCAAATAATCTAACAAATATCAACATGTAGAAATTGATAAATCCTGATTAATACTTAGAAATATGTAACATCACCCCGCCCCCCCAAACTAAACCTCAGATAGCGAAGAACAGCCATAAAGTACAGAGATCTCTAATAGAATACCTAATTAATAATATAATAAACAAAAACTTATAAATTAACTTGAAAAAATAGTAATGTAACTCCATGTGTGTCTCAGGCTTTAGGACAGTAGCAGGCTTTGCTTCACTCACTGTATTTTCCTTTCATCACCATAAATGAGCAAAATCCTGAACTAGAAAAAAAAATAAGATTCTAATTTACAGATGAGCTATGATTCCAAATTGCATTAAATATTATTAACTGTAATTAATGCTAATTGATGACGCTTAATGATAATTATCCTTAATTAGCTGCCATATGTAATTTTCACTGTGGGGAAACACACTCCTCTGATTTATTTGTTTGTGGTTTGGCTATCAGAAGAGACTGTGCGTAGAGCTGATGATGAGCTGAACCTGTAACTTGTTTCTGTTGCTGCTTTTTTTTTTTTTCTATGTTCGTTTTTGTGCCAGTTAATAAGACAATGCGGCTGTGAGAGCTGCAGCTGGATGATGGAATTGTAGGATGAGGTTAGTTGGACATTTTCATCGTGTATCTCAAAGAGCCTCGGGGCAGATGCGATCATCTTCAAACAAAACACAAGCTAATTGCTGAGCATTACAGGGCAGGTTGAGCAGCAGGGCTGTTTGATGTGTGTGTGTGCGCGCGTGTGTGTGTTCTGTCCTCATTTTAGGGCGAAACCACAATGTTTAATCTTAACATTAGTACCTCTTTAGCAGGCATGACGCCAAGCTGCGTATGTTTGGTAGTGGTTAACCAGCCAAAGAAAAGATCCTAATGAGATACCTGTGTATACTCACTGGCTGAGCTTAGCCAAAACATTTGTTCAGCCTGAGGGAGGAAAAACATACTGTAAGTTAATGATATTGTAAAAAAAAAAAAAAAAAAAAAAAATCACTCACTGGTGCGTTCAATAATAATGCATTTGCAGAAAAAGTCTGCCTTAAAATATAAGGGGCAATTTTCCTGAAATAAAGCCCATTTTCATTGATGCCATGTGTGTTTTAGTTGAGCGATTTTCAAGTTGAGCTGGCTGGATATCTGCCTCGTAAAAGCTCTGCGAATTAAAATTCCATTTCTGTCTGCTTTTTTTTTTCTTTGCTTTTCTTTTCCATTTTCGTAGCTCTGCAATGTCACAATTTTCCTTTTCTCGGTAATGTTTGAACATCGAGGCTGTAACAGTTTGTCACACTTTGATCAACAGAAAATGAAGAGGAACTGAACAATTGGACACAGACTCTGTAATGTGGGCACTTGCAACTTTTTAAAAAATTGGATATGTCATTACAATAAAAATCTTTTGATTTTTGGACTTGTGGTAAAATTTGTGTAATTAGTTATTTTAGAGAATCAATGTAAATATTTGTTAAATGCCCATCAAGGATTAAAGCACAGGTGCTCATACATCTTGGAAGCCCCCATCATGACTGGATCCAGCCTGTTTAACAGCAGACGATGCTAAACCTGACCTAATGAGGACAGTAATTCTCTCTAATTTAGTGTGTCTTCAGTTAATAGATTTGAGATGCTCCTGGGAGGGCATCTTAAAATTCTAACTTATTCTGATTATGTGTGAATATGCCAGCTGGCTGCTATCAGCTATCAGCAGTTCTTCTCTCTGTTGGACCTAAGGTGCAGACATGCTACGTTTGCCACAGCAAAACCTTTCCCAGTGTTGAGCTCAGGTTGCGTTATGAGATGGAGAACAAGTGGAGCGCTACAGACCTCCTAGTTTTTAAACATCATTGTACCGCTACTGTTGTCCAATCGCGGTGTTCACTAAAAGTGAAACGATCGAATTCATGTGCAGAATTTATCAGCTTGTCGTCAAACCTTCCCTGAGACCACCTAAAAGCTGAGCCGATCAAAAGCTAATCTCTAAATTAAGATGTTTGCGTTTGACGGCGCACACTGAGCGCTTCTAGGATTTTTTTTTTTTCTGGTTGCTTGACTGTGTTGAAATTTACAAGTTATACAAAGTTATTTTGATCTCCTCAATATGTTGTCGTGTGCCTTTGTAGTTTCGGTCAAACGTGGATGCTGGAGCCGCAACAGTCGCTCGCTTAGTTTAAAGTAGTTAATAATTCGGATCCAGATGCTAAATATTTGAGCAGAACTTCCTGGCTTTGTTTTTTACTGTGCTGTATTTTCGACTGACAGGGTGTTTGATGATTCTAATGTGATGCAGAAAACCCTTTCTGATATAAAAAAAATAATGTATTTTACTGTAAATATGCACTCACTGGACTCACTTTATTAGGGAAACTTTGCCAGTTTCTGTAAGTTTTTGTGCATAGATTCAACAAGTTGCTGGAAACAATCCTCAGAGATTTTGGTCCAGCAGATTTGCTGGCTGCACATCCATGATGCAGATCTCTCAACTTGTAGCCTTACATTCCCATTTTTAGCCGACAGGAGTGGCACCAGTGTGGTCTTCTCCTGCTGTACTTCATCTGCTTCAAGGTTCAATGTGTTGTACGTTTAGAGACGCTCCTCTGCATATCTCAGTTGTAAAGAGTGGTTATTTGAGTTACCGTTGCCTTCCTATCAGTTTGAAGCAGTGTGGCCATTCTCCTCTGACGTCTGACATCAACAACAAAGCATTTTCACCCAGACACCTGCCGCTCAGGATAATTTACTCTTTTTCCATCCTCTGTAAACCCGAGGGATGGTTGTGTGGGAAAATCCCAGCAGATCAGCAGTTTCTGAAATACTGAGACCGGCCCGTCTGGCACCAAGAACCATGTCACATTTAGAGTCATTTAAATGATCTTTCTTTCTCATTCTGGTGCTCAGTTTGAACTCGACCATGTCGACATACCCACGTGCACTTAAATGCTGCGATGTGATTGGCTGATTAGAGGACTTGAACAGATGTAACCAATGAAGTGGCCAATAAGTTTAAATATTCTTACAATGCGTTTGCTGTGTAAAATCTGTGCACCTCATTTTTTAGCTTTGTTGTGGCATTAGGGATAGGAATGTAGCTATAATTAATAATTAATGTGACCCTCAGTTTTTGATTTGTGTCCCACCAAATTAATGAAACTGAGTTGTGTCAGGGGTGAAGATTGTAAACATTAACAGCTGATCCACATCAGCATGTTAACATGCCAATGCATAAATGAATTGATTTTTTATGTTTGTTTATTTTTCAGTGAAGTGTTTGGCATATATCAGGAAAAAACTGCATGTTTTCTCATATTCCTGAGATTTGTTAAAGAAAAGCACCACAGCCTCACGCCAGGGAAGTTAGAGCCCGTGAATGTTGGAAGTCCGATTTTCCAGCACTAAATTAAACTAATAAACATCTTCACCTTCCTCTAAAAACCTACAAAACAAAAACGCTTTTTTTTTTTTGCTTTTTTTCCCGGGAAGTGGAACATCATCCTTGACACTCAGCTTGCCCTCCCTCTTTAGCACGTCAAGAGCTTCCAGGCTCTAACGCTGTTAAACAAACAAAACCTCAAGAAGAAGAAGAAGAGCAAAGGGCGCAGAGCCACATTTAATGTTCTAACCCTTTGCTTGTTTAATCTTAGCCCCACTTAAAAGAGACCTTTTGTTGCTGTATTTATCTTTACTCGTGCTGTAACTGTCTTGTGTTTGGGTTTCACAGCCATTTAAAAACAAGTGATAACTTCTTTTAGGTGACGCCTCAGGTTAGTACACGCAACATAACATGGATTAAAACGATTTCAACGCCTTCACTCAGCAGTCACTAACATCTAATGAGCAGCTTTTGTGTGCTTTTTGTCACTCAGTTAATCAACAAAGGAAAACATGTTAGTGGCACTCAGAGGAATTAAGTCCAATCAAACAAAGTGACCACAATGGGAAACCTTCTGATCTCCTTTCAAATCCCTGCTTTACTGAGCGCTGCTATGCACTAGCCAAAATAAACTATTCCCTTCATGCACCTTTAATGGTAGCAGCACCCTCCAGATCCCTGTAAATCTCTTTATTTGTGAAGCACTTTTAAATGGAAACTGTACTGTAAAAGATATGCAATTATCCAAAGCTGGCTCATAAAGAGAGAACAAGCTTTGCTGCAGGTGACCCTGAAGGTTTGTTTGTGCAACGAAGTCTGCAGACATTTTGTAACCAGGTGCTTTTAGGTGTCTGCTGTAATGCAGCACGGTTCGTTCTTGAAAAGCGGTGTGGATGAATGAGCTCTCTTTCTCTCTCATACATGCAAAATCCAGTGTGTACTGTCACAGGGTGCACTTTGGACCTACCAGAATTTCTGCTTTTTTTGCAGATATTCATCTAAGGTGAAGGTATAGAAATCAAGTAATCACTAGGAGTAAAAGAAAACATAAGTAAACTTAAGTGCTTGGGATTTCTCTAAAGGCCAATGTGGGTCAGGCGGGTCGTAGAGACGCTGCTCCCTAAAAGTAAACACACAAAATCGGTTCTTCTCGAGAAAGATGGGTTGGTGTGACCCATGCCTCGCCATGTCATTGCAGCAACATTTAGAAGATGCATTATAGAAACATGAAGCTGAAAAAAGTTAGAATATCATTTCTAAAGACCCTGCATGTTCCTTAATGCAACAAACCGACCAGCAGTCTACAAAAGAAGGAAAATCAGGATTACTCTTCTTGGAGTGGGAATTCTGCAAAGAATCCACTCAGAGCAGAACAAAATAAATAAATACCTGCAGAAGTCTTCATAACGTATTGTGCAATGGTCAAAGTCTTGACTGTAATTCAATTGAAATGCTGTGGCATGGCCTGGAGAAGGATACTTTATTAAGACAGCCCATAAATATCGATGAGCTGAAACTTTATTTTAAGTTAATTATTTATTTAAGTAGAATATCCTTTATTATTGTGCTAGACATATAAATAGCAACAGGAGAGAGATGTAAACGCCTTGGCCACGTCATGAATGAAAATGAGTCAGATTGTGTTTGTGTTTAATTGTGAGATGTTTGTTAATTGTTAGATCAGGCATGATTTTATGAGTAATTAATTCAGAAATACTGATAATTACAATTATTACATCTGAGAGAAAAACTTGTGTAAAAAAATGAATGAAATTCAGTCTCAGGGTGCAGAGACTTGATTTCACCTGCATTAATTTATTTTGAGCATCACTGGATTTCCGAGCACTGTTAATGCTACAGCACAAGAACATAAAGTTTATAGCATCATCTGTCTTCCTCCTTGGTTCCTGTCATAATCAATGCTGGTACTAAAAAGCTTTACTTGAATGTAAACATATGTTGTTTTGGGTCTTATCCTGGTATTCTTCTTGGGAGGCCAGTCTCTTGGAATCATGAGTCTTTTTTTTAAACTTCTGCCCTATAGCTGCTGCTCAGAAAACCAGATGGCTCACAATCTTTCCTCTGGTGGTGTCCCCATATAACCAGAACACAAATGTGTTTTCATCAGCCTGGGGGTTGTATTTTTTTATTATTATAATTTTTTTGTCTGGTCTCTTTGGATGAAAAGAATCAGAATCGTGCCTGTCTTAATATGCGTGTGTGTGTGTGTGTGTTTTTAAAATGGACTTTGCTGTGGTCAGTTCTCCCACAAAATTAACACTGGTCACAGAAACGATAAACCACTGATTAACCGCAGCTTCAGATCCACTTAAAATTCATCCTCTGAAGCAGAAATATTCAAGTCCTTTCAGCAAGCCAGAGCAAGACAGGAAGTTGGGGCAGGGGAGAGGTGAAGGAGCACAGAGAAAGGAGCAGATGTAAGTGGAAACTGAGCGCAGGTCTGCACCAGTGTGCTAATATGAACTGTGATGCAGCACAGAAAGATTCTCATAGTGGAGAGTCCCTTGATGATCAATCCCAGTGCACGGTGCAGCGCCACAGGAAATGGCCATGGCCGTTAGTCTGGCTGGCGTATGGCTCTATATTCCATCCTTGTGTTGGCCAGAGGCCTTGGACAGAAATGGGAAACACTGAAGCGATTGTGCACCACAAAGTTGTCAGGGGGAAACATGCTGGCATACAGCGCTGCTGAAGGCTATACACAGATTCACAGCACACCAGGCAGAATAGATTTACACACCCAGTGAAGAGGGAGACAGTAACATGTTCTAGCCAAGGCAAACCCACACTCGTGTTTATGGACATTTTTTCTCTCGTAGACCACAGGCTTTCCGGTAGTGGCTTTGGATGTGTCCATGAGAGAGAGAGGGTGTGTGTGTGTGTGTCTGCTATTCCCAACGAGAGTTTTTCCACCCTAAATCTTACTGCAATCAGTATTTTAATTCTAATTGTATGTTTAGATTTTTTTTTGGAGGGCTTTGATGTTTAAGTATAGCACACTTTGGGGAAACAAGCTAATTACAAATTTACAATTAGCTAGTAATCAGGGCATATCCTTTCTTGTGGTGCGCTCTCGTAGTAAGTCACCTGCAGTAATACCATGGTACACTGAACAAATATACTTTTGCTGATATTTTGCATGATTTTTATTCCATTTGAGCACCGATTCTTTTGTAAATTATGTATTTAACTTTTAAAGGTAAATCAGCATTTTTTGTATTGTGCATAATTGTACTGCAAGCATTTTCTCATCTTTGTACACTAACCTTTAATTACGAAGGCACGGCAGACATCATTAATCATCAAGTAAGTAAAAATATGCCTCTTTTTTTTTCATAAAGAAATCCGTTAATATTGAAACCAGTGTCCGCTGAGGTATGTGGAATCATTCGACTCTAAGAGCTAAAGACAAAGAGGGGGTGTTGTCTGAAGTGTCTCGAAGATTTCGCTCAATCCACGACAGGAAATGCGTGACAAATAATCCTGTTTTGTGCGGCCCTGAAACCACAATTTCAGAAGTATTTTAAAAATAAATAATTAAATCGTGAATCTGATCCCGGTGATGGCCTAAGCTTATTGAGGACATTATGTTTTCATGCTTTGTAGTATTTTCGCAGATGGCCAGCTGCTAGTGGTTTGGCCATCCATGGGAAATCTCCCTCCCATTAGCTTGTCTCCTGCCCTTAGTCATCTCTCTTATCTTCTGGCTCAGCCCAATGAGAGAGCAATCCTCTGCCAAATGGACAGAAATATTTCCCCATGAATGGAGCCATAGATAAAATCTTTCCCCCATGATACCCTAGAGCAAAGTCCCGCTCCCTGGATGCTACCCTGAACTATCAGAGTTGCATTCAGGCCCTCCAGCTACCAAACTATTTTAATGAACACGCAGCCAGAGCAGCCGCGGGTCAATGAAGGGCTGAGACATTCATGTGTCTAGATGTTTGACATCAATTCAGTCTTTGTGCTCTTATGACAATTAGCTGTGCAGGAAATAATGTCTGGATATGTCACAAATGAGGACAAATGATGGTGAGTGTGAGCGAGACGAGTTATAAGTACACGTGAATCTGTGTCGTGCTCAGCTGGCTCGCTGTCCTGCATGGATTATCTTCCTGCATCTCTGATCAACAATTAGTTGATCAGAGATGTTGTTAAGCAAAAATATTTTTTTTTACTTTTAAAGAATTACATGCACTTGTTTGACATATATGATAATTCAGTATCATCAACCGGGGGGTGCACATGTTAAAAAGATATATAATTATACAATTTAGGAAATACTTTTGACTTGGCATGGCTTTGCCCCGTAGGTTCTGCTTCATTCAGACTTGTTTTGATTAATCTGAGTCTGGTTTTAGGCCCAACTCATGATTATATACGTTTACCAGCCACTTTGTTAGGTACACCTTGCTATTGCTGGGTTGGACCCCCTTTTGCCTTCTTAACGGTCTTTTCTGCCTGGTATGCTGCCTTTCATCGTGGCATAAATTCAACAAGGTGCTGGAAACATTCCTCAGAGAATTAGATCTATGGTGACATAATAGCATCGTGTCTGGATATGTTACAAATGGGGACAAATGATGGTGTGTGAGCTGGAGCTAGTTGCTGCAGATTTGTTGGCTGCACATCCACGATGCTAATCTCCCCCTTTTCACCACATCTGAAAGGTGCTCTGCTGGATTTGAGACTCGGAGACCGTGGAGACGATTTGAGTAGAATGAACTCACTGTCATGTTCAAGAAACCGGTTTGAGATGGTTTGAGTTTTGCGGCACAGTGTGTTATCCCGTCAGAAGCTGGGTACACTGTGGTCATAAAGGGGCGGACATCAACAGCAATGCCCAGTTGAACTGTTGATACCAGGCAGGATGCATCCATGATTTCATGTTCTTCAGGACTTATCAGACCAAGCAATGTTTTTTTTCCAATTTTCATAAGCCTGTGCAGACTGTAGCCTCCTCTGACCACTGGCATCAACAAGGCTATTTTTGCCCAGAGTGCTGCCACTCACGGGATATTTTTCTCTTTTTCGGACCATTCTCTGTAAACCCCAGAGATGATTGTGCAGGAAGATCACAGTGGATCAGCAGTTTCTGAAACAACAACAACAACAACCATCCCATGTTCAAAGTCACTTAAATCATCTTTCAGTTTGAACCTTAGCAGGCTGCCATGTGATTGGCTGATTAGACATTTGTACTGATGATCAGATGAAGAGGTGTACCTAAGAAAGCGGCCCGTGATTGTAAAATAACTGTTTGCCATTTTGGATGTTCAGCATTGAAACAAGACAAATACCAGCTGTGTACGCTTGGGAAACGACCACACTTGTCATTAACTTGGCAGTAGATGCGGTCTATAAAATAGGAATTCATGATCATTTATCATCATCTGTGGAATGTGATAATCAGTTGTTTTCTAACAGCTGTGAGGTAACGCAGAAGTTCGTGCATGTGATGTTACTTAAGCACATTTGGGAATCTGTTCAGACATACAGCATAATAATAATTGTTTATTTACACCTCCTTGTTTACAAGGATTGGACCTTGCTTTTTTTTAATACTTAGATTAAGGTTAAAGTCAGGGAAGATTATAAATGTATACATTTTTTGTCTGTTTTGCAGTTTGACGTAGCAGCCGTCTGCAGGTAGTGATCTAAAACAAATATGTGGGAATTCTTAGAGGTGACCAAAAAGGTAATTTAGAACTAAAACAGAGGTGGAAACAGTAGAAACAGAGGTAATGCATCCACTTACAACATCTTATCTGAAATCAGTGAGTTTTTCTATTGTGAATCATGAGAACGGTGAGAGTTCAGACAGGTAGAACTCATCCGTCTTTTAAGTCGGCTTATTTTTCTGCGTGTCTTCTCGCTCGTACGGCCTCCACCTGCACACTCTGACACAGCAGCAGACATTCTTCGCCGTAAGTGGAAGACGGTACCAGCAAGAGATGGAATGATAAGGAAAAACTGTCATGACATGCATCTTGTCTTTTAAGTGAAAATTAGAGGCAGAAAATCACCGAAGGAATTTCAGCGTTAAGCGTTTATAGGAGCACATTCAGAACGCACACTGAACTCTGTAGGGAGCTTTGTGTTATATGTATTTATTGTTCATCATCCGCCATTGTCACTAATCAGAACTAACATGGATATTATATTTAAAGAGACAAATTTTGTTGTGATGCAAAGAAGAAACCAAAACCAACAACAACAACAACAAAAAAGGTTAAGAAAAGCAAACCAAGAAGGAGAGGGTTATCATGGTCTATTACAAACATGTTTTGCCTTGGGGACTGTTTGCCAGCTGCACTTCATAAGCATTCCTCTAACCAAAGACACAGGTTAATAAAAAGGTCTCAGACTGAACTCCTTCAGGTTTTGAATGCAGGCCTCCAAATGCTTGACTTCATTATTTTAATTTCCGCCGGCCCAGCCTGCATTTGTAAGTTTTCAATTTTCTACAGTGAACATTTCTGTGCACTCAGCAGACTGTAGGGCACTTGGCATGCTGGCGGAGTTGTTAGAGGCATGTGGTTCATACACATTAAATGTGTTTAAAAAGTGATATCATGGAAAAGAAGGAAGGAGCAAGGTTATAATGCACAGTGCTCTGTAACTGCAACAAGAAAAGAAAACTAACAATGCATTTGGATTTCCCCCCGACTGATGCTCACATAAACATTTCTAAATGTTCTAATTGATATGAGTAAATACTTAAATTGTACCAACAAAGTTGCAACACTTTACACAAAGTATTTACTGACAGGCCATTTATTTATCTTGCCTTGGAAACAAATCACTTGTTGCACCTAATGCTTAGTTTAAACATCCCAAAAGCCCTTTTGTTACTTGTACAACATTCATCAATGCAACATCAGAGTGATCTGCAACCTTTGAGAAGTGGAAATATGAACATTAATCTTTATTGCAAAAAAGGACAAGAATGCAATTGTAAAGTGTGAATTGTGTCCAGGCCAGAAACTACTGCAAACACAAAACTGATTCTTTGCAAGCATCTGCAGAGACAGCATGCTGGCACAAAGTTAGTAGCAAAGAACCTCGAATGTGGTTAAAGCCGTGTATGATGACCCCAGCAGGCAATCAAAGCTTGATTTTCAGCTGGTAACAAAAAGAGGGATGAGCAGTGCATCTGTTGCCTTCACTTCTACATGTACCTGTTTCTACAGTAGAATCGCTGTGGCCACATTTTACTGTGAAGTGCTCTTTGTGCTTGTTTTCAACGTTTCTGTAATGCTTGTGTGAATGTTTAAACACACAAAAAAAGATTAGGATAAGGTTTTGCGCCAGTCTGTGAGCATTTAGCTTAAAGTTTATGTTGTAAACTGGTAAATGCAGTATGTGACAATGCATCTCAGGCCATATTGTTCAAGAGTCATGTAATGAGTAGTGTAACAAATAACTTTGTTCAGGGAGTTAAATTAAAAAAAAAAAAGAATAAATGAATAATCTGTAACAAACTACTTTGAGTCTGTGTTCATAAATTGGCGCACTATGCATAAATCAGCTGTGAAACTTTCCACACACATCTTTTTTGCTATTCCATCCATCCATCCATCCATGTTATTCTGCTTATCCAATCAGGATTGCGGTTGGGCTGGCCCCACATAGTAAATCCCTCAGCCCTTTATAGGGCACTCTTTGGCATACTTTGAAATTCAAAATTGCAGCCTCAGAGTGTTATTGGAGGAAATTACAAGACTTAATTACTTTTCTGACATTTTTCAAAATGTTTCACTTTCATGTATAAAATAAAGATTCAGTGAAGTTACCATATTTGGTTCCTTGTCAGTAACGGTTAAAAAAATTCCAGGAAGTGTACAAGAAAAACACATAAATGGTGAAAGGAACATGTATTTTAGAACATTAGAACAGATACATTACAACATTACTTTACAACTTTAAAAGAAAAAACATCAGGACATTTCTTCATGACCACCTTCTTCATGACTGCTTGCTTCTTAAACCCACTGAGGTGTGGAACGGGCGTCATATATAAAGTGTGTGGAAACTACCAAAAATAGTCACTTTCGCTATAAAGAGTTAATATCCTGCCCAAAGCATTCATCACTGGATGACCACGCAGTTAATTCCTTCTTGTACTTCAGTGTTCACACGACTAGTATTTCTTTACTTTGCACCAGAAACAAAACATAGCTCAAGGCTACTTTTCCAGTCTCCAAAGACAAGTGTGAGAGCCATTGTACTTTATGTTCTTTCCTATAAGATGTTGGCCTCGGTGAGGTCATGTAAATTCCTTTGTTGGTGTATCATTTACTAGTGTCAGCTCTTATAATTGAGAGGAGCCAACATGCCTGATATAACAAGTGACAACCTGTTGATGTGTTTTGCTGCATGACGATGGAGTTGCTAGGCGCTTTTTTAGTCAGCAATTAATTTCAGTCCTGGCCAATGGTGGGTGTGGCGGTCCAAATGGCTCGGAGGGTTTGACAGTCGGCCAAGAGTGAGAGAGAGCGACTTAGTGAGAGAAAAACACAGCGAGAGAAGGAACGCGAGCGAGAGAGATTCCTTCAGCTGACTTTATTTTTATGGCCAGCAAACCGCAGTAAACAAACAAACAAAGCACATAAATTGTTCATGGACTACCCTCTGAAACCCCAAAGCCTAGAAGCAGCTAATGTAGCAAGAAGCAAGCCTCACGCAGTGAGTGATTTTTAGTTGACTCATTTTTTTATTATTAAACCACAGCATATTTGCAGGTTATGCATATTAAATTTTTTAAAAACGCAGTGATACATAATCCCGATTGCACGTCTGGGGTGTGCGTTGACGGGAGCCAGACACTCAGCAGGAGCCGTTCCATGACTTAGTGCACTGTGTACTCACTGTGAAGTGTCTCTAAATGATGATTAAAATGTCAACTTTACATCCCAGTGTGAATGTGTCTGCATCGGTGCCACTTTTTTTTAAAAATGTTAAAACATACCAGCTTGAAAATGTGACGTTTGTTTAGATGTGAAGAAGACAAGCTGTTGATTAAAAATCCTCTAACGCCAGCACAGCATCAGCCCACAAAACAGTGCACTTATCAAGACTGCAGTATTAATAATGAGCCGTCTCTGTTTTTAGCCACAGCAGCCAGTAGGGGTGGGCAGTAAAGCCTTAAAATTCTATCATGATTTTTTAAGGAAATTTGTAATAATTATATTTATGATGAAAAAAAGCGTCTGTTAGCATTTGTTAATGCTAACAGAATGAGATGCATTTTTCCATCCATTTTTCCAATGAGCCTTTGATGATAGACTACCCAGTTCGCAGTGTGAATCTATTGAAACAAGGTGCCAGCAGCAGCAGGATTATAGTGCAATAGTGCACAGCATAATATATAGTGGGACAGCATAAGTCGACTGTTTGTTGTGATTTGGCGCTAAATAAAACTGAATTGAATTGGAGTCAAATATAAGCACAAAGGTAGTTTCAGTAGTGTACACTTAGGGACTACAACAAGACACAAGAGGAAGGAACACCGACAGAGGACTCAAATTACAGCACAGGGAACAAAGACCGGGGGGGCAAATCAAATTTTGCTCAGGGCCCCTTCGAGGCTTGGGCCGGCCCTGCCTCCTCGCATGCCTTCATACCCTGGTTGTACTCAAAGGTGTGCTTTTGCCTCAAGTGAAACAAGTTTGTTATTTCCACCTTTAGCAAGAACAGTTTTCTTTCATTTTTGCAAAGTGTTGCTTTGTTGGAGGTTGTTGAAGTAGCTCCACCTTTAGGTACTAAATCAGTCACCGGAGGCTGACGCACTGCTCTCGCTCTCGGACATGTTTGGGCTTGTGTCGTTTTGCATGCTAGGGAAC
>JAVDPK010000139.1:0-13452 GCA_034780415.1 Cichlasoma orientale | reverse complement strand
AGAAGAATTTTTTTAACCTAACTTTCCTTTTGTTTGATTGAATTAGTTGTGGCATTGTCCTGGTGTTTTATATGCGGTGCAAGCCAAAATAGAAAAAAAATAAAGTGCTGGGACTGTTGCACTCCTGTGTACCCACTATTTGTTGTGGTGGCAAACACATTTGTCCCTAAAATTCTTCCATTTCTTTGTACATTTCCTGACATCCATTCTGAAAGTTTAATCAAGGAATTTGCTGACAATCTGTGAGTCCTTATATTGAGGCTATGATTATTATTCCTTATGTTGAAGCAATAATTGTTATTCCCTCTGATAAATTCAATAACAGAAATGCATAACAGGAATCAACAATATTGAACAGCCAAATCATAATAGTTGTGGGCTGCATCAACACAGCGTGTCACATTTCCAGGATGGGGATTTGTACTTCAGCCTGAAATCTACACTGTAGTTATGTTGTAACCGCAAACTCCTCTGAAACACTACAACATAACCTATGGAATAACCTGACGTGTACATCCCTAGAAATGTAACTACACATCACATTGACTCAGCCCGCAACTATTGTGTTGACCTTTTCAGTACTGTTGATTCCTCCTATGGATTTCTGGCTTGTCAATCTTTTTTTAATTTATTAGCAAGACAGTAACAATCATCATCTCAATATAAGAAATAATAATCATCAATAGCATCAATATAACAACTTGGGTATGTCAGCAAATTGCTGGATGGATATTGCTGAATGGGGAATGTACAAAGAAGTGGAAAAACTTGAAGGACAAATATGTTTGCCCCGGAAAAAAAAACTGACCAGGAGAAGAGTGGGACTCAGGAGGGGGGAAAAAAGTTGCAGCATTTTATTAGTTTCTATTGGCTGGCACTGCACATAAAACACTAGGACATGACCACAAGGTAATTAATACACAGTGCACTAGCACAAGCATAAATGCAGACAACAACATTGGTGGGACAAGGGTAGGACGACCTTAGGTAGGTTATGCCATAGGACCTATGAAGCTTCACCACAGAAGTCTAAATCATCCATGATGGTGTGGGCTACACCACTGATTTTTTTTTCCAAGTCTTCTCTGTCTAAATTGTCAGAGTATTGCACATTCTTGTTGTAGTGGCTCTAGGGAGGTTAAGGTCAGATGACAGTGTTTGTTAACCATCTTAAATGGTTTAATTCATATCAACTAAGGCCAGAAACAATGTGCATTAAGACTGGGTAGCTGCAATGTAAAAGGGCAACGGGTAATTTATACCTAAAGTCATGACAGCCTGATGTAATTTTTCTGCAGGAGACATGTTCAGTTAGTGCTTTGTGCTAACTGGCTTGGTCAAACATATCACACCATCTTTAGAGCTGAGGCCAGAGGAGTAGCAGTATTATTCAGGAAAAGTCTTCATTTTATTCAAAAATCAACAATAATCTAAGGGTGATTTTTAGTGCTGGCAGGGTTACTTAACTTTATTCCACTAACTGACTCTTGGGAGCTCTGGTGACCCTAATTTTGATCACCTGGAATCATTTCATAAACTCTTTAATGTAATCCCAAATTTGAATCAGACAAATGCTGTGGTTGGGGGGGGGGGGTATGAACTGTTCTGGACCTGCCTAAGCAAGACCCACTGAAGCTCTTTGCAGCAGTCTAAATTGAGGTAGTTTTTAAACTATATTTTGAAAAATCTTGTTGATATCTGCAGACTATTGTTGAACCAGGAAGGGAGTACTCATTCTTTTCTCCGGTGCACAGATATTACTCACACACTGACTAATTCTTTTTTTATTCAAAAATAAGCTCTACTGTAACAGAGGCCATCATCCCATTCTGGTCTCAGATCATAGCCCAGTCTCACTAGACTTGCAGCCTTCTGTCTTAGATAACACAGGACAACAAAATTGGCCATTTGCTCCAGTGTTACTCAGAGATAAGGCTTTTTATAAGCAGATTGAAGAACATATTCTATTCTCCATTGAGTCTAAGTTTGAAGGCAGTGGTGAGAGGCCAAGTAATATCCTACACATCAGCGAAGCGCAAAATATAAATGGAGTCTCTAAAAGACATAGTTATTCCACTTATAATTTGTTGCTTATGAGGCAAGTGTGTTCTCAGTTGATCAACTGCAAACAGAACATATTTCAATTTGGTGATAAACAAAACAAACTGCCAGCAATTTTATTAAGAAAGTCACAAGCCTTACAATCATACTGGTTATCAGGAATACTAATGGTAAATTGGTCACTGATTCCCATGCAATAAATGAATGCTGTGAAGAATTTTATCACAAGCTTTATGACTCAGACACTTTTGTCAGTCAGACTTCCAAAGAAGTTTTCTTTTAAGAGAAGAGTAAATTCACTAAAACGGATGAGGTAGTGGTGTCAGATTTAGATGCAGATTTCATATTGGACAATGTAAACGGACTAGTTCTCATAAAGCGCTTTTCTACTCTAGTTGAGCACTCAAATCAGTTATACAACATGTTTGCATTCACCCATCCATCTATCCATCCATCCATCCATCCATTCTCTTCCGCTTATCTGGGACTGGGTCGTGGGGGCAGGAGCCTAAGCAGAGAAGCCCTCCCCAGCCACCTCCACCAGTGGCGGTCCTAGCCTGTTTGGTGCCCTGGGCGAGCAACCCTCGCCCATTACCCCACAAGTGGAGTGGTAGGCGCTGCTGTGGCGATCGCTATGCGTTGGGGGGAAGGGCGGTGGTCATGCCGCCCTAGATGATTATTTATGGGAATAAATTCAGGCAGGCAAACTTACCCAAAATGTTTAATAAGCAGAAATTGGAGAGAAACACCACACCAAGCAAACCAACGAGGCAGAGCTACAAATTGAAGGCAGGTGAGGGCTATAAGGCCTGCTTTCTTCTTCTTCTTTGTAGCCCTAACCTCACCCCAGCAGACACTGCCCCCTGGCGGCCACTCCAACACAATTCGGTGTCAACTACAAAAACATTAAAGGCAATACTAAAATAAACTAACCCATTGCAGTCCTGAGATGAGAGAGTATGATGAGAGTTAATGAGAACACAGTCTTTGCTAATGTACAGCACTGTAACAGGGTTACTCACCCTCAGCAGTCAATACTCCCTTATTGGTGCTAGCAGTCGTACAGGCCACGTGATTGCATCGTGGTAGCGAAAAAACACAATTCCAAAAAATCCAGTCCAATTCACTGCTGGTAGAAACTCAATCTGACCCCGTGTTGACAAAACACAAAAATCCACTCTGCATTGGTGAAAGGGAAAAAAACCTTCCAACTGAGTGTTTGCGACAAAAAGACAGCTTTGTATCGAAAAGAGGGAAAAGAAAAAAAGCTGTGGGATCTGTCCTCAACTCGATTTACAGTCTCTCGAAAACTGGTAGCTAATCACTATCAGTATATGTTTGGCATGACACTTACTGTCTGCCGGAGAGCACGAGCTTTCCCTCGCTTCACTCCCGATCTTCTCCACCTCTCCGGCTAGTTACTGCAGACCAACCATTCAGAGTCCAAGAAGCATAAAGTCTCTCAATGTGGACCACTCTCAGGCAATACAAAAAAACACTTTACAAACTTTCACATAATCCATTCCACAGTAAATGACTGCATACTGTATGCATATTACAACATATTTTTATATATTGACACCCACAATGAAAACATGAAAATCTTAAAGGGATGTAATTTATTATTATCCCAACCACAATTTCCCCATTTTCCTAAAACCTTTTAACACTGGGGGTTTACGCCGTGGTTATATTTAAAATTGGTCAAATTCTCACCATTCTCACTGTTGATTAATAGCCAAATCATCACCATAAGAGCAAGCAGCAGATGTCTGACACTAAGCTATACAGTAAAACAAAGGAGGCAGAAAGTTGCTTTTTAATTTTACAAACTACATACTGCAGCTAAAAATGAAGGCATGTTATCTACATGTAACTTTTTAAAATTTCAAAACCCAAAAAGAAAAAACTAATGAAAGTATTGTATGCTGCTAATTGCCGCTGATGATGATTGATGCAGAGTATGGGTTATGAAGATAAAGAGTGGATGAAAACAAAACTTGTATTCTTTTATTTCTCAACATCAGTCCCTGAATCATAACCATCTGACATTATCGTGATGTCTCTTGTTCCCTGTTTGTAGAGTTTAGATGGCCCTACTGGCGAAAAGGGGGCTACACAGTCCATTGGTCCTATTGGATTACTTGTTTTACCAAAACATGCTGAAAGCTGATAGCTCTTTCTCCATATTTTCCCTCATATAAACTACATTTGGAGACATGAAATCTACCATTTCATGAGGGTTGGATTTTCCTGACTTGTTTACCATGGTCACAAATGTCCATTTTTCTCTATCTGCTGTTCTTAATCTCTACTCTAGATAAAATCTTCACCGTGAATCCAAATCATTTTTTGCCGCGATTTGGTGGTGGAGTCAGTACAGTGAGGAGGACATGGTCCTCACTTACTTTCACCCATTTGAAAGCAATTCCCTGTGTTCTTGGAACACTGGGTCAGCACTGTAATGACGTCTAGACCAGATGTGAACCTAAACAGAAACAATAATTTTCCTGTTTTTTTTTTTTGTTTTTTTTTAATTTGTTTATCACTGTTTAATGGTAATGTGTTCCATTCCTAGAAATCCAAATGGAGAAGGTCCAGGGTCCAAATGATTGACCCTCTTGTTTCTCAACTACGTGAGGTTAGAGGCTAGAAAGCCCACCTTCCAGAATGCACATCAACCAAAGGATCCCCCTTCACTGACCCCAAATTGTTATGCAAATCTGAAATAAATTGATTTACACAACAACAGGTCACCTTTTGAACATTTAATGTGCTTTTCTAAAGAGGTCAAACAACAATTGAGTTGTTGGCTGCTTTTATGTGGTGTGGTCTGAAACATCAGTCCCTCCAAACCATAAAATGGTTGCTTTTATATTTCAAAACATCCCGCAGGACCTACACTATAAACCTGTTGAACCCCGAGGGCGGGCATTATCGGTGGGATGATCAATCCTAGCCCGGACTTTCCCCATCGTCACCCGTGCCTCCTTCTTCTTTTACTCTTTAAACTCTTTATATTTCTTTCTTACTTTTACAACTGTGTGAATTGGCTATAATCTACACCTTCTCCTGTCTTACCACCAGTGACCATTATAATTTATTAAAATTCTATAGTCAGAGCTTATCAGCTCTGTTACATCATGTGCAATAAGGAATGTGCGAGACAAAGGTTCACATCAGCTGCTTGGCCTCGGAGTTTCTCCTTATCGCTTTAGTCTCCATGTTGTCTCCTCGGGGCTTCGGTGCCTGACCATTGCCACCCTGAGCAGAGCCCCCTGACGTATGTTGTTAATAAACACATATCCCAAAACGCACACAGTGTCCTTGTCTCGTAAAAGGCACATAACATGATTATATTTGCAGCTTCATAAAAAAAATCACTTCTTTCAGAAGACAACATGACACAATGGATCCTTCCATTCAACCAGATCAGCCTAAAATAGAGAAGGGTAGAATCTTAAAAATTGACATGACACACAATGGTTTGCAATGTTGCCTCCCAGGATGCATCTTTCTGGATACAGTTTTTGATGTGGCAGATTGTGAAGACGATAGGTGGGTTGGAGGTAGTTTAACGCTGCTGTATTTACTCCAAATAGAATCCAGATATCACACAATAGTTTTGTGATATCTAATCAACACTTTATCCCTATGTTTTTGCCACATATTGTTACAGGGTCCTAAAGGCGAACCTGGGGATTTAGGAAGGTCAGAATTGGTAAGGGTTTGTTAGATTTATAATTTTCTGCACTTCCATGCCTTATAAACAATACTTTCTAAATTGAAAACTGTTGTTGAAAACTGTTTACATTCTACTTTTAGATCCATGGTCCTCCAGGGCCACCAGGACCCGCAGGACCAGTTGGCCCAGCAGTAAGTCTGATATAGCATTTAACTCCAATCTATAAAGAACAAAGGCAGTGCACAACTGTAGAATAGAACTTTATTGTCATTATACATACAACAAAATTAATCATCATATATACAACGAATGTTGTAGTGTTTCTCTGGGACACACTCAGTATATCCAATGGTCCAAATTTGCTCGGTGCCAACCTCGCTGTACAGAACCGTACCCTTATCTCCAGATCTAATCCTTTCCACCTGTGAGCATGTTCGCAGCTGGACTGCAAGCATCCAGCCTGCGGCTCAGGTCCATCAGGTATTGAGTCTGAGTCTGTGCGGTTCTGCATAGCCCATCTTAATTTCCCGGTTAAGCAGATATCCTCCAAGCCCAGACAGGAGAGATCCCACCACCAAAGGCCGAATATGCATACATCTTCCACGTCCTCAACCGTCAGAGCTGAAAGACACACAGGTCTCCACACACTGAACGAGTCGACTACGTATCCAACTGGGTCTGTTCCACTAGGACATGCGGGCTCCCCTTTCCCCGATCTCATAGTGGAGAAAAGAAAAAAAATGATCAATGGTGGTGAGGGCCCAGGTGCCAGATCCATGTTGATTCTTATTCAGTCGATGTGAAAGCAAGGCACTCATAGCAAGCAGCAAAGCAGGTTAGGAAGCGGAGGGCAGGAGAGAGAGAGAGAAGATGTGATCGTCTCCGTCGAGAGCAGGAGGGAAAAGGGTGTTTTCTGTGACACTACAATACAGTTGTACCTAAACAGAAAAACAAACACAATTTTCTCACACAGTTTTTAAATAGTAAATAGACTAGAACTGATATAGAGCCATTCTACTCAATTTGAGCTCTCAAAGTGCTATCTGTTACACACCCTGTTACACATAGGGGTGGCTGTAGCTCAGGAGGTAGAGCTGGTTACCTACCAATCGCAAGGTTGGTGGTTCGATTCCTGGCTGCTCCATGCCAAAGCATCCTTGGGCAAGATACTGAACCCCAAGTTGCTCTCTAACGCAAGTGTTGGAGTGTGAATCTAACGGAAGACACAACATGTTAGCTTAGTTACATATGATTGGGTAAATGAAAACATGTTGTATTATTTATATAAGAACTAGTTCATTTACCATCTTATTCACCCAATCGCACACTCATTCATACAGTACTTTTATCTATGTCTAAGCGCTTTATCTAAAATTCATAGGCACACTCAAACTCCAATTACAAATGGGGTTCAGTATCTTACTTAGGGATACTTTGACACATGGGCTGGAGGAGCTGGGAATTGAACACTGACCTTTTGATTGGTAGACTATCTGCTTTACCAACTGAGATCTAATATGGTCAAATACACAAATAAGCAATACCATCAAAACCACCTGCCTAATATCGCATAAGTCCCGCCTTATTCGATTTCAACCCTGACTTATTGGAGCATTACTACAGGACCTCTGGAACAGGATCTGGAACTGGATTGTTGGCAATAGATTTTATGTCAGTGGGCCTCTGAGGAAGGAAATAGTTGTGGTGCTACGTATCCAACGGGGTATGTTCCATTAGGACATAAAAAATTATTGCCTGTATTTAAATGGCTGTAAGTGACTTGTTGACATATGTCAAACACATCTCTCATGAATGAAATCAGGTCATTCTGAGAAACAGCATTTCTATCACAAGGTAGAAGCTGCAATCAGTTTTTGGCAAAGTGACTTTTATATATTCAATTTTTCTATGAAGGTAAAAACTTTCATTGACATTAAAACTGTCTTTTTAAACAGAAATCTGGCTAAGAAGGCTGCAGAAATTGCAACAAAAATAATATCACAGTTCTATAAAGATATTTTAAGTTGCCAAAAAGCAGACACAATAACAGACTCCTAATGATTGTTGAAAAATAAACTTATTTCTTCATTTGATATATAAGCCCTTCATAAATCATGCTGACTGCACTCTATTTAACAATATAAGCAAATACATTACACATAAAAGCACACAGAAACATTGGAATCACTTTATGGCAGAAAATCACTTTTTGGCACAACACTGGCAGCTGTTTAAAGTAACTAATAAAGTAACTTGTAATCTAACTTAGATACTACTAAAATTAAGTAATCAATAAAGTAACTGACTTACTTTTTAAAGGAATAATCAGTAATCACTAATCGGATTACTTTTTCAAGGTAACAGAACCATCACTGGTCACTTCAGAGAACACATCGCCACTGCTCTAGAGTTCAGTGGTGTGCTCTACACCATTGCAAACATTGCATTTCACTTGATGATATAAGGCTTGGATGCAGATGCTGAGTCATGGAAACCCATTCCATGAAGCTCTCACGAGCTTCCCATGAGGTTTGGAGGTCTGTAGTGATTGACTCCGCAGAAAGTTGGCGAAGTCACTATGGGCCTCAGCGTCCACTGACCCCACTCTGTAATTTTACATGGCCTACCACTTCATGGCTGAGTCATTTCCAATTGCTTCCACTTTGTTAGAATACCACTATCAGTTGCAATCCCTTCACAGATTTTTGTAGATGTAGCCTGCACTTGATTTTATAAACCCATGGAAGTGATTGGAACTGTCATTGTCCTGGGTTGCCCAGTGTTTTGAGTTGTGGAGTTTTTTATTTTTCCTTTGTGTTTCAGTTTTGAGTGTTAGTGTGTTATGTGGTTTTCTCAGTGAGCTTGCCTTCTTGCTCATGATCTGCCTCAGTTTGTAGCAATGGAGTTCAGCAATAAAGAAACTTTAAATTATATCTACCCGTCGAGTCCTGCATATTGGGTCCATTTTCTGTCTGCCACACAGCCGATGTTGACACTACGACATGACCTCGAGGCCTCAAGTTTTGCTTTGCCAGAGGAAACCGCTGCTAAGCTTGTGGATTCTATCCTGCCAAGAAACCAATTCAGGTTATTTGTCTAGAGGATATTCTGTTGTCCTCAACCTGCCTTCAAACTTTTTCCTGACACCCCTTTTTTGGTTACTGCGCTAAGAGCCAATTTGCATTTTGTACTTGGCATTGGCAGCCCAGTTTGGGGGTTTCCACCTCCACACTCCTGTCTGCCTTAGCTACATGGTTACTGCAGATCACATCCTCTCCTCACCTTCAATCCTCTGTGATTCATCACTGCCACCACCCCCAGCTCCACGCAGGAGGAAGCAGGGGTTCTGGACAGCGGAATTGGCAGCCAACGACTGCCGACACACCAAGCCCTGCACTGCCCCAGCCACCCAACCAATGGTGCAAGCCCTTTGCAGCCTCAGCTCACTCCAACTTTTCCACCAGATGTGCTGACACTGTGCCATCAGGAGACTCCTGAACTGTGAATCATGCTTCTGAGTCCGCGGATATGATTGACAGCTTTTTGTTCAAGCCAGTTTTTTTCTGAGAATGCAAACCATTTGCTCGCATCTGCACACTTAACAGTTCCTCAGGTGGGGGTGACCAAGCCTCAAGGACTAGCAGAGGGCCCTCAAAAGCAGCCCCAGTAGTCCAAGGAGATGACTGCGTGCCCTGCAGAGTGGTCTCAACTTCCTCATGAGTCTCCAGCACCTGCAGCAAGGCCTTGCAGTCTTTAGTCACATCAGTTACCAGAGCCTTCAGTCTCCAGCCAAGCCAGCTGCACCTTCACAGTCACCACAGTCTGCAGCTGCTGCCACAATCTCATCGGTCGTCAGTTGTCTGCATCACCACCACAGTCTTCAGGGCCAGCTTCTGCAGCACCCGCTACACTTTATCAGTCTTCAGCTTCACCGGCAGCACCTGCAGCAGTGCCCTTGTCAAAGCCAACAGAACTACCATCAGAATCTTCATCCACGACAGACCCTTCAGAGTCTGCACCAGAGTCTTCAGTGTCTGCAGCTCCAGCACTTCAGTCTTCTGCGCCAGCAGGTGCAGCATCCTCTGTATCAGAGTCTTCAGTTGCGCCTTCTGCATCAGAGTCTTCAGTGGCCTCAACTACACTGCCACAGTCACCCTCAGAGACAGCTACAGAGCCCTCGCATGAGCCTTCATCCTCACCTGAGTCTTCAGACCTCGAGCTGAAGACTCAACTCGAGGTCTGCAGTGTTCTGCTCCTGCTGCGTGTCATTAGCCATTGCCTGAGCCTCCAGAGGGTCACGCTCCACCTGAGTGTCCTGGGCCTGAGCCTGTGAGTCCTGCCAAGTAGCCTGAAGGTCTTCGTTGTCAACATCACCCTAAGATCCCTGCCAAGTTGCCAGAGGTGTCCTGTCTCCTCCGTCATCAGCCGCCTACCAAGCCTCCGTATAGTATTTTTTGTCTCTGTCTCCATCATCGACGCTGACCACCTGCCAAGTGACCAGAGCGTCTCCTACGTCAATGTCGTCCTCCTGACCTGTCACCTGAGGGTCTTAGCCGCCGACACCAACCACCAGAGGTGTTCCATTGCTGCCGCTGGCCCCATGGTCGGCCTCCTGATCTGTCTTATTGGTACCACTGGACCCGTGGCTGGCCTCCTGAACTGTTTTATCTCCGCGGTCAGCCTCCAGAGTGTCTCCGTCTTCGTGGCTGGCCTCTTGACCATCTTTGTCTCTGCTGCTGGCCACCTGGCCGACCCCCTGACATAGTCCTGGGTATTTTGCCCAGTGTTTTGAGTTTATGGTTGTGGAGTTTTGTATTTTTTCTTTGTGTTTCAGTTTTGAGTATTTAGGTTCTGTTGTGGGTTTTTATCAGTGAGCTTGCCTCCCCTAGTCTGTTTCTCTGTTCACACTTCCTGTTTTATTTTGATGTTGAGTGTTTTTGGTCCTTGGGCTTTGGGTTCAGTTTTGCTTCCTGTCTTTCCCTCCCAGCTGTTTCCCATTGATTCATTACCTGGTGTGTGTATATTGTGTGTGTGTTCTTGCCAGTTCTTTGTCGCGTCGTCCACTATTGGTTGTGTGTTCCTAGGCTCTGTATTTCCTGGAGGAGTCCTCATTTTGGAATTCTTGCTCATGATCTGCCTCAGTTTGCATCAGTAGAGTTCAGCAATAAAGCAACTTTATGTTATATCTGCCTGCATATATAGTCCTGCATATTGGGTTCATTCTCTACCTGTCACACAGCCCGCCTTGACAGGAACACTTGAATTCAGTTATTTCAATGGATGAGTGAATACCTTTGGCACTATCCCTAAGTTACATGTAGCATATTAAGTGAACATCAAATCAAATAAAGTGAGATAGGCATATCAAGAGTGACCTTAAATATAGTACATTAAATGAGCTTCAAATATAAGGTGAGATTATCATATTAAATAAGAAGAACTGAGAATCATTCATTCCACTCATAAAGATGTTTATCTTCAGTGTATAATTGTAATGCATAATTATTCCAACTAGTTTCCTCAAATAGCAACACAACTGCAACACAACACAAATAGCTTCCTGCCTGCTCCTCGACGGGGATGGTTGCATCTTTCTCTCTCTCCCGCCCTGCCCTTTTTTTTCCCTGCTTGCTGCTGCTGAAAGAACCTCACTTACACACTGATGAAAACAAAAAATAGAGTCAAGAATTATGGATATTGCGAGCTGGGCCCTCAACACCATTGATCAAATTTTCTCCACTATGAGAGCGGGGAAAGGGGAGCCCGCTTGCCCTAGTGGAACTGACCCAGTCGGCTATGTCCAAGACTCATGGAGCTCCTGGAGACCTATGTGTCTAGCAGTGCTGTCAGTCGAGGACATGGAAGACGTCTACATATTCGGATTTTTGGTAACGGGTGCTCTCTCTCCTATCGGGCCTTGGAGGATACCTGCTTTACCGGGAGATCAAGAAAATCTGGACCGCAGCTTGTCACCTGCCGAGAATGCAGATCCAGTTGGAAGGGCTTTACAAAGCGGTACAGACTCTGACTCAAAACCTTAGCCACAGGCTGGCCGTGGTGACTAGCTGAGTATGTGCCCGCAGTTGGAGAAAGGATTACACCTGGAGATAACGTATGGCTCTGTATAGCGAAGGAACAGCAACTTTAATTTGGACAATTGGATTTTGAATGGGCCACAGTGGACCTTTAAATTTGTCACTCTTTGGTTCATTGCAGCCATTTGCTAAAATCAAAAAAGTTCATTTTATTTCTCATTAATGTACACTTAGCACCCCTATCTTGACAGAAAAGAAACAGAAATGTAGAATTTTTTGCAAATTTATTAAAAAAGAAAAACTGAAATATCACATGGTTATAAGTAGAAGCTTGGATACAACTCACATAGGGAGGTGAATATATAGAGGAGGTGGGTTATACAAATGGGAGACTGAAAGGCAGAATGACAGAAGAACACTTGGATTAATCTTAATGATGTCAGCATTGAGATTGACAATATGGGAAAGTAGAACTGACTAGCAGCCAGAAACCGAGGAAAAACAGACAGATGAATGATTACAGATCTTGCTTATTGAATGTAATAAGCTTCATCAGTGGTATAACAAAGGAACAGTATGGTTTGGGTCAGTAGTCTCACTGTATTTTTTTTTTTTCATCCAGGGACCACAAGGACCTTCAGGGCCTAAGGTGAGATACTATTTTGGTAACAAACATCAATTAAATTTCAAGGTTTAATTAAAATTTACCTCTAGTTATGTGTTCTCCATATCAGAGCCATTTTATAAATGAAAGTGTAAGGATTGGATTGTATCTCTGACTTTTTTAACTCAGGGAGAGCCAGGAACTGGCATAAGAGGAGAAAAGGGAGCAACAGGTCATAAAGGCGACAAGGGTGACAGAGGCCATCTTGGACTCCCCGTAAGTGCACTGGACATTCTATCTGTTCATAGTAACTTCTATTCAAAATTCATTGTAGTTGTCTCATATAGTAAATCTATTCAAATGATGTTTGGATAGCTTTATATTGGGATAGTCTGTGAATGGATGTTGTGATTTGTTTTGTTTTTTTTGGCATAGATTTACACTCAGATTAAAAAAGATTATTTACACCATATACAGTTGCTGTCAGTCAAGCTAATAACTTTAGTAATTGAGAGGTGTTCACATGATCGCAACATATTCACATTTATGGACTGTACATTAACTGTGAAACTATGGCTCTGTTAAGGTCCCAATAATTTACATCACAAGTTGAGTTTTGGATTTCTGTTTTGATTTCATTAGCACTTTAATAATGTTAAGCTGTAGTTCTTGCAAATTATTGAGGATTTCTTTATTATTCCAATGATGAGTCCATGTGATAGTGTTGAATTTTAGTTGGTGGTATGATTTTAATACCCCTGATTTTAGAATCTGTTTTTTCTTTATTTGAGATTGCCTGCCCAGCACTCATTGTCTTTACATGCTATTGCTTGATTTCACCATGCTTGTCTCCCTCCTGTGTCTTGTGGTGCAATTAGCTCTCAGTGTATATACAGTTCCATCGTCCTCTTTCTGTTAGTCATCTGTTTTATACATCTGTTTTATACATACATATATATATATATATATATATATATATTAGGGTTTAATGTTTTTCCCGAAAATGACATGAATCAAATCCCGGGAAAAGACGAGCCATATCCTGGGACTCCCGGGAAAATGTTTTT
>JAVDPK010000137.1:684940-695265 GCA_034780415.1 Cichlasoma orientale | reverse complement strand
ATTGAGTAATCAGTAAAGTAACTAAGTTACTTTTTATAGGAGTAATCGGTAATCAGTAGTCAGACTACTTTTTCAAGATAACTATGCCATCACTGGCCACTGTTGCCAACTTGTGTAAGAAAACTGTTGTCGGCTGTCTCAAAGGTTGATAAAAGCTTAAGCAAGATCCAGGGATGGGGTTGGGTCTCCCTCAGTGTTGCATCAAGGGCCGGCGTGAGTGGGTGCGTGGGCTCTGTGTCTAAGAGAGGTCCGGGGGTTGGAGGGTGGGGTCGAAACGAGGTCTGGGCGATGCCAAAGCGTACGAGGGGATGCAGTACGAAGGCTTTATGTACACAAAACATGGAGACAGCGGAGGATTTCAGGTTTCCACTCTATCTCCAGAACTATCCAAAAGTTGCCGACGTCACCGGAAAAATTTGCTAAATTTGTCGCTAGTCGCTTTTTGGAAAAAAGTCACTACGGGGGTCTGAAAAGGCGCTAAATCTAGCAAAAAAGTCACTAAGTTGGCAACACTGATTTTAGTATGAAATTAGTATAAAATGCAATATATGGATTTGCACCATTTATCAAAAGTTTCTTACCATTAACTGAAATTGACTTTCATCTGCTGTGTATCTGTTTATGTTAGCTTGGCAATTCACGTGCCATATTTTTCTCCATGATGGTTTTTGGACTTGAGGCCGTGTTCATATTAATTTTTCCAGATGGCTATTTTTAAACTATTTTTAAAATGCTCAATTATTATACAATAAGTGTGTATTCCTGACAGCTATCCACCAATCACGTAATATATTGTATCTTCCCTGGTTTCTCATCTAAAAAATGTGCTGTGTCAGCCAATGCGTTAACGTACTATGGCTCAGAACTGTCTATCCTAAATCTCCTTTTTTCTGTAAACTTTCTTGACTTAGCCGTAATGTTCTACGCCATGTTTCAGTACCAGTACTCATCAGTCAGATATACTCTACAGCCCAGCTCTGCAGCACACAACCTGGTCCACACTCAGCCAACCTTCAGCTTGCATTGCTCATGGCTTGAATCTGTCTTCACCTCAACCTGTCACACTCTCTCTCGGCCAGCTCTCAGGCAGCTAATTCAACCTGCCTCATTCGTGGCTTCAATCTGCCGGCACCTAAGCCTTTCTGCCACTGCCACCCATGGTCTCTATTCTGCCTCCTCAATTATCATTCAGAGGCAACCTTACAATAGACTCCTCTGATTTCCTTTTGGCTCTCTTTGCCTGCCTGTGACATATGACAGTCTTGTTTAGTTGTACACACCTAGCATGTAGGCATTATCCAACTACTGTGGATTTTTTAATGCATTCTGTAACTTCTTCTCTCATGTTAACACAACAAACTGCGCCAGATTTGTATTGTAGTCCCTCAGATAGGCTACAATGTGTTTGAAACCAGAGACATGTAAGTGAAGGAAGGGTAGGAAGGAAGGAAACCGTAGCTGGCATTCAGCCCTTCTCCCTCTCTAAAAATAGTGCAGTAGTGCGCAGATGCAGTGAGCACGGATGCCACAAAGTGGTTTCAGTAAACAATGTGGCAACCTAAAAATTATATTTGTAAGTTATATATCACATCACATCACAGCATATCACCTAAGAATGTTGGACTGTTGCTCAGACTGTGTGTTTTTAGCCCCAGAGTGTTAAGTGTTAAATGATATTATAGCTAGGGGAGGTTTGGGTTCTTGAAGCAGGGTGAATATTCTTGTATCTCCCCAACTCACCACCTGTGTGTTGGGGTTTCTCCTGGTGGACAAGAGGGTTGCTTCCCTGCACCTTCAGGTTGGGGAATGGGTCCTAACTGTCATCTGTGCTTATGTGCCAGACGATGAGTTCAGAACACCCGGCCTTCTTGGAGTTGCTGGGTGGGGTGCTAGAGGTTTCCATACCTGGTGACTCCACTGTTCTGTGCGGCAACTTCAGTGCTCATGTGGGCAATGACAGCAAGACTTGGAGGGGTGTGATTGGGAGGAATGGCCTTCCTGATCTGAACCGATGTGGTGTTATTGAACTTATGTGCTAACCACAATTTGTCCATATCGAACACTATGTTCGAACATAGGTGCGTTCATAAATGCACGTGGCACCAGGATACCAGGACACAGGTGGATGTTTGATTTTGGAATCATATCAGATGGGACTTCGAAGGCAGCAGTCAGGTACCAGCAGGCCAAGATCAGTCTGCCGCTGGCAGTAACTTAAACAAAAACTTGGAAGGAGTTTGGTGAAGCCGTGGAAAGAGACTTTTGGCTGGCCTCAAAGTGATTCTGATGTTGTAGTGCTGTCTTAGTTGACAGGCCTCTGCAACATCATGTGGAGTTCTGAGGCAGTGCCTCTGGATTTACAGAATGCAGGTGGTTGCAGGTGGTGGTTCCTGGAGGTTGTGTTCCAATTACAGGGAGATCACACTCCTTTGAGAAGGTAATCTTGACCATGTTCCTCTGAGTATATTGTGTGTATTGGGCATCTCATTTGGTCCCTGTACAAAAGCAGTAGGAGATTGGTCCATAATGCTGACAATAGGTCAGATATACTCCTGGTGGGTGTTAGCCTTTGCCAGGGCTGCCCTTTTTCACTGATTCTGTTCAGAATTTTTATAGACACAATTTCAAGGCAGAGCCAAGAAGGCTTTCAAGTTGGTGGCCTCAGGATCTTGTCTCTGACTTTTGCAAATGACATGGTTCTGTTGGCTTCATCAGGTGGTAGCCTCCAGCTCGCACTGGAGTGGTTCGCAGCCAAGTGTGAAAAAATTGGGAATGACAGTTAATGCCACCAGTGCCACAGTCCTCAGCAACAAAAGGGGGGAGTGTCCACTCGAGGTCAGAGGTGAGTTGCTGCCCCAAGTGGAGGAGTTTAATTATCTAGGCCACGTGTCAGATTCAAGGCCCGTGGGCCACATCCGGCCCGTGATATAATTTTATACAGTCCGTGAGATGATTTCATTTAGCTATTATTATTGGCCCATGGGTAAATAGCGCTCCCACCACTTATACTACAAATCCCACAATGCACTGCAACAGCTGCTGCACAGGCCAAGACCTGTGTGCTAACCCGTTTTCCGTGTTGCCAATGACACATTGATCAATGATCAGTGGATAAAAACAGCGGTCATCACTTTTTACCGTAACATTTAAGCTGCCTGACCCCCTCCTAGTGGGGCATCTGACTAGGATATCTCCTGGGCGAGGTGTTCTGGGCATGTCCTACCAGGAGGAGGTCCTGGGGTAGACCCAGGACACACTGAAGAAATTATATGTCTCAGCTGGCCTGGGAACTCATCGGCGTTCCACAGGATGAGACCGAGGAGGTGACTGGGGTGAGGGAGGTCTAGTAGAAAATAGATAGATGGTTGGTTGCTTATGCCTTTTTTTTTTGCTTTTGCTGTGCTTTTTGCAATTATGTTCATTATCAGCGGGCTCAAAGATTTATATATATATATATATATACAGTATATATCAACCATGACACCAGGAGTGCTTGGTAATAAGCTGCTCCATCAAAGAGCAAACTGAAATCTCTTATTCTGAGTTTGTGAACATATTATCAAGTCAGCAGTCCACCTAAAAGACACATTAGAAATTCCATCTCAGAGACAAAGTACAAACATGCATGCATCAGCCAGCATTCATAAAAAAGGAAAACAGACACACAACAAAGGAAAGAGACTCTTTCATGTTACCATCAGAAGGAATGAGTGAGTTAGATTAATGATGGTGCTCCTTCTAAATTGTCCTCTAGATATTCACTAAAGGAAGATCACTATAATAATGTTTTCCATGTGAACCCAGACAGAACAATTACTGCTCTTTGGAGGAGAAAACTGGCAGCTAGAGTGATGCTGATGCTAGAGAGCATTTTTCCATTTGCCTCATGATGCTACACTGTACATCGAAAATGGACAAAGCCACCATGATGCCACCTATTGTTTTGTTCTTGTTGTTGTTGTTATGATGGATAACCCTTTTTCTTCCATCCTGCTATTGCTATCCTGAATCAGTTGAATTGAGATAGCTGCTCTGACTGTAGCTGGAGCCATAATAGACACAAGCAACCATGATGATGAGATGATTAGTGATGTGTGTGATATTTACTGAATCTGGACCTCTTTTGTGAGATATGTGCTATAAACTAGCTGACAGCATTATGACAGTCTGAGAGTGAAATGCCTTTGATCCTGTCAGTAAAGTGACAGCTCACTCATGCAGTCTGACAGGAGGTATTATTTCAGTTCAATTTTATTCATATAGCACCAATCTCATCTCAAGGTGCTTTATATTGTAAAATAAAGACCGTACAATATTAGAAAGAAACCCCTCAATCACATGATCCCCTATGAGAAAGCACTCGGTAAGAGTGGAAAGGAAAAACTCCCGTTTAACAGGAAGAACCAGCTCAGCAAAGGGCGCGACCTGTCGGGGGTGATGGACTGGGATTATGTGATATAGTAATTAAAAAAAAAAGAAAATGTGAAAAATAAATATCAGAAAACAGCTTCAAGGCCAAAGCAGGATTTTTATTAGCTATATAGCTATATATGATTTTAATGATGAACAGCTCTTTTTTGCACCAGCTATAATTAATTGTCAGAAAAATCTCACATCAAAGAGCCGTTGTTCCAAGACACCATAATCTGCTGGATGACTGCTGACTCATGCAGGCATGCATAAATTATATAATGCAGAGCAAAATAAAGCAAGGCAGTAAACTAGAGAGTCATAATCTGCTTAGCAGCAGCAAGAAGATATATGTTCACTATACTGCTTCTGCTTGGATGGGTGACAGTACACTGAAGCTCAGTGAATGTTCCACAACAATCAGCAGCAACATTAATACATATACATACAATGAAATTAAACATCTCTTTTATTCAGCTGCTAGTACAAATACAAATACCATAGTCATCATACAAAAAAAAAACAATCTTATTGTGAGAGCCAACCAGACAGATCAATATTAAACCTTTTTGATGAGATGAAAGCTTTGTCTCACATTTTTCTTTCAGTAAGTGTTTTGTTTTTTGCCTGTGGGGGTGAGGGTCACGGTGGAATAGTGCATAATTGGTCCCACCTAAATAAGCATATGAAATAGATAACTGTTATGTTTATCTGCATGGATGCTTTCTTGTGTTTTTACAAAGAGAGATGAAAAAGTTTAAGCAAAGAAAGCGAGCGGTAAAACAGTGCAAGCAGAAAACTCAAACTGAACATAAAAGGAGACGTGGTTCATGTGACAGCGAACTCGTCTGTTTGCTGTGTTCTGCATACACACTCACTATTGTGGGTTAATGAGTGGCTTACACGTCAATTATAAAACAACGCGTGCTGGGCTGAGCTGCAGCTGCTGCCTAAAAGCACTGAGAATCTAGCATCACCTGAGAGAACAGTGAAAGAAGGACTGGAATAGACTAAAAATAATAAGATGTGGTGAGTCACAATGTGCATGAGTGTTGTATACCAGGACAAAGCATGACTGGCCAATTATGAGACAGACTTTTACAATAGTCATGAAAACATTAAGGTTAATGTTTCCTGTTTGAGAAGTTCTTTCCCCAAAACTTTTACAGTTTCTTGATTTGATTATTGAAAGTTGTGTTCACACATCTGGGATTAATTCATTTTTCTGTGTTAAGTTCAGCTGTATACCTATCCAGCTTTTCTCTAGTTGTATTGTCCATATTAGACATAAATCAGTATTTCCCAGTATTTATATTTTATTGCAGGGATGGATATGTACACATGAATATGCACATACTTGCCAAATGCCAAAAACGTTGTGACAAATTTGTGTTTAACTCCAACTCCAAAGAGTTGATCTGCAGCTAGTAGTCCTTGTTCTGCTCTGCAACATTGGTGACCTTGGTGTACTGTAGTAGTACTTGAACCAACCTTTGCTGCTATTTGGTCCCCTGCAACAGAGCTTTAAGAATGAGGGTGAAGAGAATTGTTCACCAACATATTTTCGGAATTCAGTACAACTTCAGTCCGCTTGTGGTAGAGTAGCAATTCTGACAGCCAAACACGCAACAGCCAGACAGCCTGATGCTGATATTGCTGTTAAATCACGTTTTAGCGCTGCGCAGTCTCATTGTCCTTATTGATTTGAATGGAGTAGCAGTCCACTTCTGTTGCCAGTGTGCGCGCGCATCCTTTGATGATGTAGCCCATAAAAGGGTCTATAGACTTTGTCTCCATATTGTATACCAGCAGTGAGGTAAGTCAATTACACAGCTTTTCTTTACTATAACTTGGCTGTTTAACTACGATTTGATTTCTTATAATACATTAAATGGAAATTATTAAGAGGTCTCTTATGTCTTTTCTGTAATGTGTGCTGCACAGTCAGGTTAAAATAGGTTGACAATGAAAGAAACCAGTGCATCTGTGAGTATGTATATGGCATCGTGTGTGTGTGTGTGTGCGTGCGAGAGAGAGAGAGAGAGAAGGAGACTGGGACTGTATTTGTCATTGTTGTTCTTGTTCTCCAGGATACACAGTAGCCCCATATTTCCCTCTCTCAAGTGATTTCGAAAGAAACTCCAGCCTGTGTTGGCGCCAACTATCCAAACTGAGTCTGTGTGTGTGTGTGTGTGTGTGTGTGTGTGTGTGTGTGTGTGTGTATTAGTAACCCATCCATTCCCCCTAGAATGTAATTAAAGATAAGTGATGCCACCAGAGGCATTATCCTGATCATGACAGAGCAACACGACACCTCTATCCTCCAAATGAGCTCCAACTGGCGTATGTGTGTGTGTGTGTCTGTGTGTGCATAGAGCTACAGCAATGAAGGGATACTAGAGGAACAGAGAATGGAAATAATGGGTGAAGGGGTGACAAAAAGATGGATAGACAGCTCAAAGTGATGCAGGGAAAAATGAGTGATAGGGAAGGATTGCTAAAAGAGAGAAATAGGATAAGTTAAATGAAGAAGCTTAAGGGGGAAGAAGGATAAATAGTACAGGAAGGCAAACCTGCAACAAAGTTCACTGAAGATGAATCTAAGCACTGTCACTTTTATGAACTCAAGTAGGTGTGAAAAGATTAAAATACTATATAAAGTAACTACTTAATAAAAGGCACCACAGTAATGTGAAACAAAACTGATGGAAAAGCCAACGACTTCTGCGCGCACAGTTGTGTACAAGAACATTGCCATGTGGAAATAGGCAGGTTTAAAGATCTCACTGGGGAGACAAGATATTGTTTGTTATGTAATTTAGAAGAGTGTGACGCTTTATTGCTTTAACCCTTAATTTTCTGCCTCAGGTCTTTTACTGCCCAAATCCATTTCATTCAACCAACACTCCATTCCTCAACCTCTTTTCTTTGCAAAAAGTCAGTAAAAATATCACAATCTTTTTCTTTTTTAAAACCTTTTAATTAAAAAAAAAACAACAAAAAAAAAAAAAACAGGCATCTAGGAAACCATCACAGAAAATGTTTGTGGCAGAAATAAAATAGATTTCTGAAGGCCCTGGGAAAAAAGGCGCTGAAGGCTACAGAATAATCTCTAAAGTCACTGTCTGACTGTGGAGACAGTCATGGAGTTCAGATTGTGTACAGATATAAGAAATGAAACATTACTGTTATCAGAATGGTCGGCCAAACAGTAAACAGTATGGCGCACTAACAAAGACCACTACAAAAGCCAGACAGTGCTGGAGTGAAGAGCAGAGTATGAGGTCCTCCATGAAGATGGAGCTATGAAAATTATCCTGCTGTGGCGCCTGGGTGGCTCAGGGGTGGAGAAGGCGACCAAATTCATATGCTGCTTTGTGGTGCGGGCGGCGGAGTTCGAATCCCGGCTTGTCGCCAATTTGCCCCGTGTCTTCCCCTGTATCTTTCCCCCATTTCCTGTCTGTCTAAAAGCTGCTGTGGCCAAAAATAAAACTTTTGCTGCTGTAATAAAATCTGTTTTTGTCTGGGAAAGGAACTCAGGGTAACTTAGCTGATGCTTAGATTGCATGTAAAAGACATAGCTACTGTAACATTACCCATGCTAGCTAGGTTGGTTAGCAAACTATATTTATCAACTTTACAGGTGCTACTACAGACACCCATATTTGCTAAGTACCAACTCTCCAAAGAGGCCAAAATATTTTTCTCTGAAGCTCTAAACCTGCTTGAAGTCTGTGGGGAGCCAGCTTGAAGCTGGCTCCCCACAGTCTTCAAGCCACACATTCTGGGACGTCAGCCATGGCCTGATTTTTCAGGTGCGGCGGTTGCATGCTTTTGCCGTTTGTGTTCATATCCACCATCAGGAAAACACTGAACAACCATGATATGCATGGCAGGGCTTTCAATAAAGAACACAATCTGAAGTTTGCTAAAGATCACATGGTTCAACCACAACACTACTGAAAAAACTGTAGACCAGTGAGACCATAAAAGAGCTTCCAGCAACAAGCCAGTGGCAAAAAGTAAAACATAGTCCACTAATAAATGTCTGCACATTCAGTGCTACACTGCAAACAACAAATGCTAGTGTGGCATACGAGGCATGTAGGTTTCCAAAGAGATTCTCACATTCTCGCTGACTTTATCATTATTGCACACAGCGTGGCAGCTCCAGAGAGTAACCTCTTAAATACAAACTCCAAACATTACAGTAAAAGTTGGACAAAAACAACAGTAAGCAAATCCACTTCATATATATCAATATAGTAACAGTGGCACATTTCTTTATCTGCCTATTTACATACACAGCATATTATCTGCCCCACAGGAAAAATAGACAAATATAGACAAAAACACAAACAAGTGTAAGAATGTGCCTTGAGTGGTGAGTGTGGCAGGTGCAAGAAGTAGATATAAGAGTGGTGCAGAAGACCTGGGATCAGCAGATGCTTTGAGGAATGGTGATAAACTGAAATGTAAAATCTTGGATATGATGTTCAAAAGTGAAACATCATGTTTCAGCTACATGCAAGCAGCCACAGATGATCACAGACAGACAAAGAGTGCTCTCTACTGAACTGAACGAGACACGCAGGAAACATGAATGTCTTGTTGTGACTGGCGGCTATTTCTTTTTCCAGGTATCAGGCAGTAATTAGGGAGCAGTGTTGGGTAATTATTAGGGCCTGTGGCTGACAAATGATACATGGCTGTCACCTGGATGAGATTTATACTGACAGCCAGGAGCTGAGTGGGTGTGTGCACTTCTGCGAGGTTGTCTTTAAACCTTCTATGTGAGGAGATTATATGAAATAGCAGTATTTTTATGTAGTCAGGCCCTTTCTGCTAGGTCCCAACCTTTCAGAAAAGAAAAGGACAGAAGATAAGTGCAGTCATTTGTGACCATTTGAGTGGGAGCATTTTGGGAGGAAAAGGACATTTTTCGTGAAAGGAAGACATTCCGAAGTAATTGTTATGAGGTGAATGCATTTTTAAGGTAAGGAACACTCTGTGAACAAGCTTTTGTTGAGTGAAGAAGCATTGAAGTGAGAACATTTTTCCTGTTTTTTTTTTTTATTTATTTAAAATTTTCACATTTACTATTTTGATTCATCTTTAAAATATATAAAAGTAATGCTCAACACTATCCCTGCCACTGTGTTCCAGGAATCAGTATCTTAATGTCAAAAAAAATCGAATTTTCTGCTCTTTCCATATACACTGGTTTTAATTTTTTTTCCCCTACATTGTAAATTAATACTGAGTCATCCAGATTATGAAGGAACATATAAGGAATCATGTAATAAACTTAAAAGTGTTAAACCAAAATATGTTTTAGATTTTAGATTCTTCAAAGTCGGCACCTTTTGCTTTGATTGCAGCTTTGCACACTCTTGGCATTCTCTCAATCAGATTCATGAGGTAATCATCTGAAATGGTTTTCCAACAGTCTTGAAGGAGGTTCCAGAGGTGCTGAGCACTTGTTGCCTGCTTTGCATTCACTCTGCTGTCCAACTCATCGCAAACCATCTCAGCTGGGTGATAAACTGAAATGCATTAAGACGGTGGATCAGGTGATTGTGGAGGCCAGGTCATCTGATGCAACACTCCATCACCCTCTTTCTTGGTCAAATACCCCTTACAGAGCCTGGAGGTGTGTTTGGGGTCACTGTCCTGTTGAAAAACAAATGTTGGTCCCACTAAGCGCAAACCAGATGGAATGGGATGTTGCTGCAGGATGCTGTGGCAGCCATGCTGGATAAGTGTGCCTGGATTTTGAATAAATTGCCAACAGTGTCACCAGCAAGAAATAACAAACTATCCCAACCTGAAGCAGAACAAATCAGGATGAAAGTTTCAGCCACCCTCTCCAGTCCAAGAATTCCTCCATCCAACCTCACCATTCAAGAGAAGAA
>JAVDPK010000137.1:668239-681742 GCA_034780415.1 Cichlasoma orientale | reverse complement strand
TACATGGAGGAAGTGGAAAGTAAAGCTCTTGGTTCTTTCAAAGGGATGGCACCTAGCCACTGGTACAGATATGTAGACGACACCTGGGTCAAAATCAAAACCCAAGGAGTAGAAGCCTTTACTCGCCACATCAACTCAGTGGACAAAAACATACGTTTCACCAGGGAAGACACCAGAGATAACAAGTTACCGTTCCTGGACTTTGCAGTGCTTATTGAAGAAGATGGAAGCCTCAACACTGAAGTTTAGTCCAGTCACCTTTTTTCAAGCTCCAGGGACCTCAAAATCTCATTAACTCTCTCACATAGTTTTTTTTTTTCCTGCTTGTTGTCTTTCTATGCTCTCCATCTGTGCCAGTTATTGTGCTAGAGGTCTTATCTGGTGGCAAGTACTTCCTTCACATTGGATCATCCCAGTAGTCTGTCTGATCCACCAGGTCAGACAGACCTGGTGGATCAGGTGAACTGGTATGTTGAGCTCTTCTGTTGTTTGCTTTCATTTGTTTGGGTGGGTGTGAGGTTAATGTGTTCTTTAATTTAAAAAATAATGATAGTTTCACATAATTAATTTTACAAAAGTCAACATTTCAGAAAATTTAGTGCTAATTCATTTGGTTCACACAGTGGGAGCTCGTTGACCTTTGCCTCTGGTGGAGCTCCCATCGTCCTTTCAGGCCCTCAAGCTAGAGTAACAGTAAATATGCAGCATTCCCAGTGATGTGAATTCTGGCCAGCAGAGAATGAGCAATTCTTCCTGCAGCAGTCCAACCTATGACAGCCAAAATGCTTGCACATGATGCCAGCCAGTGAGATTCGCCCACACTGACATGACTGACATAAACAGAATGTTCTCCTATTATGGGTTTGTGCAGCACAGTTTCACAGTTGGAATTGGGCATCCATCAACAGCACAGACATTATTAAGAAATTCTGCAGCATGAAATCTAAACACTGAGGCATTTCAAGGCCGGCCCTGTGGGCCTAAAGAGTGGGGTGATTTTTGTAGGAACACCAGAATGCCGATTCATTTGTTTGCAGATTCATTTGGACAGAGTGGCAAACATATCTGCAACCCTCCTGTATTGACTGAGAATGTCTTAGTGAATGTCTGCTGACAGACAGGAACGCTGTTAGTATACGCTTGTTGTAGTGTTTGTTAGTGTCCCTAGGACTGTGGACAGTTATGAGCTCCATAACATGGTGAAATTTGTTCCCATTTGAACTAAAGCAGGATTGCTGGGATCAGCAGATGCTTTGAGGAATGGTGACAGCTTCTCTAAAGCAGGATTGCTTTAGTTCAATGGGAATGATCCCACCGTTTCAATACCCTGGGTATGGGTCTTTGCTATTGCAGCTCCATCACAGAGTTTAATTTTACTGTTTTTATTTTACTGTTACTAAACGTTTGATCCACTTAATCAAGCCAAAAATGTTTTCCTTGTTAAGTTTATTTATATTTTTTGTGTTTCTTACTAAATTCGGTGTTTGCAGTATTTGTTATTGTATCAAAATTGTGCTCAAGAATGTTTTCCCTAACGATGGTGACCTCTTCATTAGAATTTCAATTCAGTGGTCTTCACTGTCACAATAATTTAATAAGTAGAACTAATTATTAAGTGCCAGGCAATAACTAGCCTGGTAGCAATAAAACAAATTCTTTAAGTCATAAACTGCTGAAGTTAGAGTAATTATCATTAAACATGAACAATTTTTTTTTTTAGTTCACCTGGCAACTAACAAACCTGACTACATCTTGAGACTCCCAGAAAAAAAAAAGCACAAGAAAGGATTTATTTTCTATCTTTATCATACTAATAGAAGACAGCCTTTTCACTGTATGTGCCACACTCTCCAGCCTTCTAAAAATACAAGGTGTTGATGTTTTTAAAACAGGAAAATCCATGTCTTGGCACTGGGACCTCAAAGATGAAATGGCCGTAGTATTGCTGTGCTTAGGCTAAAGTAAGACCTTGTGATAGCTTCAGTACTCAGCTTGAGCCGCTTCTTGCTGTTCAACAACATTCAGCTATTTTTGCCCAAATTAACCACATTATGTTCCCCACCCAGTGTGGAGTACACTATTTTCCTTGCAGGAAAAGGAAAGATGAGCCAGGAACGGGGTTAAAGAGATAATCCCACCCCCGCAGAGTGCCTGAATAACATCATGTTTAACTACACAAGCCAGCAAATCCAAACCTTAGTCTACATAATGAACATCATCTATCAAAGCTGACAAACAGAAGTGACACAAGAAAGGTAGAAAGATAAAAATGGTAAAAGAAAAAAAAATTAGCTCCAAATCTATTTATGAAGCACACTTAAAACAGCAAGGTTGACCAAAGTGCTGTTCATGAAAAAGAAGATAACACAATGAAATAAATACACCGTACACCCACACATGCACGCAAACACACGTCAATGAATATATCTAAGAAATCACAAAAATATAAAATATAATATAACAGCCTAAATAGCTCTCACTCCGGCTTGAAAGCCAAAGAATAAAAACGAGTTTTAAGGCGTACTTTAAAACCATGCAGAGTGGAGGCTGACCTAACATGAGGGGGCAGCTCCTTCCACAGTTTAGGGGCTATAGCTGAAAAAGCTCAATCACCCCTGTTCTTAACTCTAGTTTTTGGAACACTGCGGAGTAGCTGGTCAGCAGATCACAGTGACACAGGGAGGTCTGATTTAGACCAAAGTAAATAGTCAAGTCGAGTTGAAATAAAAGCATGTACAGTATAACTGTCTCAGAATTATTTAGAGATAAGAAGGGCTTGACCTCAGTTGGTAAATACCTGATTTTACAACACAATTTATCTGTTGCTCCAGTTTTAAATCACAGTCTATTTTCACACCAAGGTTATTTACAACGGGCTTAACATAAGGATCCAGTGGGCCCAGGTCCAATTTTGTAGCACTGCTGGCACTACTGGGTCTAAGTTTTATGACCTCAGTCTTGCTCTCGTTTAAATTTAAAACATTTAAAGCCATCCAGGCTGTAATGTCATTGGAACATTATAAAAACACCTCCTGTCAAAAGCAGATAGATTTGGGAATCGTCAACATAAAAGTGGAAGGAGATACAATATCTTTTCAGAACTGATCCTAGGGGAAGTAAATATAAAGAGACAAGAATCGGCACCAGAACAGAACCCTGTGGAACTCCAGGACTGGTGCAAAGGAAGAATTTAAGCCTCCAAAACTGACTAAAGCTTCTTCAGGTTAGAAATGATGAGACATTGGTTCGAATCTAAAAAAGATAATGTGACAATCCCCACTAATCCCGATGATTGCAATGGGGTAGCACACATGCACTCACCGTTTACCAAGGCTGCTGGTCACTGCTTCAATTGCAGGCTTTAAAGTGGTTAATTCTTGGTATTTTCCGGCGAGTCCTTGCTATGACATGACTTTTGTCTTGTGTTCGAGTCATGAAAATACATTGCTTCTTTATGTGTTTACGCTCACATTCAACGCTGCCAAAATCAAGGATCGGATGTATATGACATCTTTATAGGTAAATAGGGCCTAACTTTAATATGTTTTCTAACTGTCTGCCTAATCTCAACAAAATTTGACAATGCAAAGTTCATTTTCTTTAATGTGGAATTTATAGTGGGGCAGCCAGTGGCTCGTCAGTGTGTGGTCACGTGACTGAGTGGTCAGTACATTTATTGTTCCCCGTGATGTATTTTCAACTGTTTTCAACCAGTAATATTTTAACTGCAAGTATTATATACTGGAATTTGCTTAGTATAGGCTTGTGGAGCTCATAATAAGATTTCCAATGGTTAAAATTGAACTAGAAACAAGAACATTACAGCAAGTAGAGTGAATCATACAATTTGGGCTATTTCCAGATCACAACATCTATTGTTTTACCAGTGTAATTAGTGGCCAAAGAAGCTGCGCTTGTTGTGTAACTTAAAATGTGATAACTTCCTTATTTATTGCCCCATCAAGTTGATCTTGGTGTCATTGAAAAGGTCCTTTCAAGAGCTTTCCAATGGTTGCACTTTCACAACAATCCATTAAGTTGTTTTTTTTTGTCACATACCTAAACAATCCCTCCATCCAAACCAATAGCAGGAACCAGCCAGGTGTTAGCAGAGCCCAAGAGATGCCAGGAGACAGAGCAGGAGTGAGTTGATCCATATTCGTCCAGGGAAGCACAAGAAGGCTGGCTAGTCAGAAGGGACAATGCCAGACAGGCTTTCAGCTTAACCAGCCGCCTACTGTCTTTCGCACTGCGCCTGACACGTCTTCACCAGGGTAATGGATACGAAGAAGGTGATAAGGTATCGCTGCTAAAAGCCGGGGAAGGCCGGTTTCTTGGTTTCTGTGACCATAATCGACCTTTTTGTTTTCAGTGAGAATTCGAATATCCAACCAATCCTTGGGAATCATACATGCAACAGACAGGGACAACAAGCAAGAGAAACAGTCCAAACACAACTGACAGTAGCTGACGGCAGCCCACACGCACATTCCCCATCATTCTCATCCCAACTGTTTGTGATAGAAGTCATTGTAGCTGGATGTAACTAAATGAGTGTCTTTGCTAGTCTTGCTAGGTGACACCAGTATATAACAAATTTTTATTGTCATCAATATACACGCAGGTTCGTAAATATGCAGCCGCAACATGAGTAGTGACACCTGACAGCTTCTCTGCACTAATCTCTGTAATGGTAGCTGAAAATGGGCAAGTTGTAAAGCAGGACAGAGCACATGTAGTAAAATCACCGCGGTCCAATATAATGTTGTATGTATGTACAGCGCAGTAAAATTAAACTATAATTAAAATACCCTTTTTGGAAAAAAAAAAAAAAAAGACATGGCCATAGACCAAAAACAAGTGGATGTTCGAGAACAAGAGGCTGGAAGACTATTTAAATTTTTGCCCCTTTAAAACTGCCGCAATCGACTGAAACATGAACCCTGTACACTTGTCTAGATATATTGTCTAAAACAAAATTTTAATTCTGAAACATCATGATTATTAATTCTATTGTTTTATTTTAGTAAGTAAGTGAGTACATTTTTTGTAGCACCTCTCAAGACACAAATTACAATGTGCTTCACAACAGTAAAACAAAAGTAGAGAAAAAAAACCCGTAACCAAACGCAAGTCTAAAAAGATGAGTTTTTAGCTGTTTTTTAAACGACACCACCGAATCCACAGCTCTCAAGCACAAAGGGAGAGAGTTCCCGAGTCAGGGAGCTACTGTATCAAAAGCTCAGTCTTCTGGTTTTAGTTCTGTTTGTCATTAATCTGAAACCTTTCAGACATCAGTCACTGCGTCTGTTGATAATGAGTACTCTGTTAATGACAAGGTGGTAAAGGTGCTTTCAGCTGCCCCCTTATTCACAAGGGGTCACCACAACGGATAGCTCCGCGTGTTTGATGTGAAAGATTTTTACACCAGATGCCCTACTTCACACATTCCAAAGTGATTCGTGTCACCTCCCAGAATCAAACCGTGTATCTTTTGCTTGTTAGGTGAATGTGTAAACCATCACACTGTGGTGCCACCTGTTAATGACAAGATGGGAAAGCATATAATAAATAAATATAGGAGTGTATAATATTGTATTAATAATATGACCTTGAACGTTAAGAAAAAAAGAGGGAGCGTAGCCTCAAATGCAGGAGGTTTCTACTCTTTGACCCATCACACATGATGAGGCCCTTCTCAGTGGAGTTTTACAACGGGTGTGCAGTTAGGACAAGCAAGGCCAGCAGTGCTTTACCAATGAAATCTAAAAACAGACAATTAAAAAAATACCAATGTCTTTGGAAGCTAGCTTGACTATGAGCCACTAAACCACACATTTTAGTCTTCATGGGCATGTCTGTGTTTTGTGAATAAAGGCTGGAGCTGAGCAAGCTGAGAGGGGAACGGTATATTTTGGCGGCTTGCACGTTCGCAGTGAGGAGAAACCTGTGCTCTCTGATGGGAGACCAGTGTGGTAGTCGAACTGCCCTTGTCTCAGCTTTCACTGCTCTGAGAACAGCTACAATCTGAAAGTGCCCCAGGTCTGCACCTGACTTCCTGTGTTAGCACCTGCCAAAACAAATCAGAGTATCAAGGGGCTAAAAACTGACCTTAAAAAACCTTATAGAAACTGGATAAATTATACAGAATCCCTAGACACCAACTAGTAGATATTTCAAGATATTAAATAAGCAAAAGATCTGACCTGTTTCATCTTGTGGTTGAGTTCAGTCTTTATGCCATTCTCCACAGAGTTTGTTATTTCTTGTTTGACTCTAAGTAGTATGAAAAAAGAAAAAAAAAAAACAAGTATATCAAATTATGCTGACTTGACGTGATGTGAGAAGTTTTCTCTGCTATACTGTAAGTGTGTGTTGTGCTATTAGCAAAGGCACGTCTATAAAGTGCTTTTCCATCTTTTGGCTGATTGATTGAGCAATAAGAGGAGACTGAAGAAAGAGGTGAAGGACTGGGGAAGTGTGTGTAAGGGGGGAAAAGTGACTGATAATAAGCCAGATGAAGAGAGGGGAGAGAGGGAGAATGAGAAAATCAGAGACTGAGCCAGAGAATGGCGGTAATGATTGATTGACATTTGGTAGAAGACAAGCTAAAAGTCAGGAGATGGCATAAGAAAAAATTGATTGCAAAGAAAGAGAGGACAGTGATTGATTGGAAGGATGTTGCTTTGAAAGAATGAGAGACAGTAAGATGGGAAGGTTGGAGATGGGAGGGCAACGAGGGAATGAGAAAGGTGTGTGCATGTGTCTGTCTGTGTATGTGTGTGTGTTTCTAAGGACAGTAGATAGACATCGTCTTATTCAGTTGTGATGGATTGCACTGAGGTTTACCAGTGAATATACCAGGGAATATTTTGATAAGCATTCAAAATGTCATCAAAACAGTCAAACTTTATTCAACACCTCACCTGCGGAGAGAAGCCTTTATTATTAAATTCAAATCTTATGTGTGTTTGGTCATGTTTTTAGTAAGATGTCTGCATTCTTGTTTCTCTTACTGTGGTGTTAAAGCAAACACTTGCTCTGACAGAATGGCATTATACATTCAGTATCATCTACTAATCAGTTACAAAATCAAACTGTGGAATGGTGAAGTGAATGATATCAATCATCTCATAATAAGTAGATCCAAGTACCAACTACTGAAGTCCAACTAGACCAAGTAGTCACCCAGATGTTGAGGGTGCTGCCCTCTCAACCTCTGGGTGACCACTTTGGGTCACAAGGCAACTGCACAGGTAGCTACAAGCCAGTACTCCTACTCCCAGACCCAAGCCTAGATCAATGGGGAGGGTTACATCAGGAAGGATGTCTGGCACAAGTATGGACAAGTGTGTCAGACTTTTGACTGGTAATCTATGCGGAGGTGAGGAGAGTGTCATCATAAAATTGATGCTGGAAATTGAAGGGGTGATGTTGAATGTTGTCGGTGTGCATGCTTATAAGATTGCAGTGAACAGGTAGACTGCATCTTATGCAGAAGGTGCAATTTGAAAGAGATGGGAGACAGCAAGGTGGTGGCAGTGAAGAATATAACTAAGCAGCATCAGATGGTCATCTGTAGCATGACTTTGTAATCAAGAAGAGGAGGCGAGTGAGGTCAGAAGCAAGGATTAAGAAGTAGAAGTTGAAGAGGGTAGAATGTTCTGCAGAGTTCAGGAAGGAGTTGAGACCAGATGATAGATAGATAGATAGATAGATAGATAGATAGATAGATAGATAGATAGGCTTTTATTGTCATCATACGATCATATGATTGGAAGAGTACAGCTGTAGAGCTGAGGGAATATGCTAAGAAGGTATTTAGTGTATCCTCCGGACAAAGGAAAGAAGACAAGGAGACTTGGTACTGGATTTAGGGAGTACAGGAAAGTATTCATAGGAAGAGGTTGGCAAGGAAAAAGTGGGAAAGTCAAGAGATGAAGAAAGTAGACATGAGTACTGGGAGGCTAGGGGTGTGGCAAAGAGGCAGGTGGCAAAGGAAAAGGCTTGTAGCGAGTTTTATGTGAGGCTAGACACTAAGGAAGGAGAAAAGTACGATGTTGTATTGATTGGCTATAGGCAGAGATCACGCTGGAAAGGATGTGCAGCAGGTTAGGGTGATTAAGGACAGAAATGGAAATGTACTAACAAGTGAAGAGAGTGTGTTGAGAAGATGAAAGCAGTACTTTGGGGGGCTGATGAATATAGAAAATGTGTGAGAGAGGAGGACAACTGGAGTTACTGAATCAGCAAGTGTAGAGGATTAGTAAGGAGGAAATGAAGGCAGCTATGGAGAGGATGAAGAGTGGAAAGGTGGCTGGTCCAGATGACGTACCTGTGGAGGTACAGAGACAGGTTTGGAGACAGTGCCACTAACAACGGCATGAGGCCGAGCTAGAGGTGGCCAGGTTAAAGATGCAAAGATTTTCATTTAGAATGACCAGAGTCAACAACAGTCTATGGACAGCTCAGGTCAAGCGTTTTGGAGACAAACTTGGAGAGGCAAGGTTGAGATGGTATGGACATATATAGATGAGGGATAGTGGACATATTGGGCAAAGGATGTTGAATATGGAGCTGCCAGGCAGGAGTACAAGACCTCAGAGAAGGTTCACGGATGTAATTAAGTAGGACATGAAGAGGGTTGGTGTAACAGAAAAGGATGCTAGGTATAGGGTAAGATGGAGGCAGATGATCCACTGTGGTAACTTCTAAAGGGAGCAGCCAAAAGAAGAAGCAGTCTCTTTACAGTAGCTTAGCAGTCTCCAACCATTGTTTTCCCAAGTGTGACTTTAGACCAGTACCTAGCCTCTGGTGATAATTTTGTACTTTAATATCATGGTACAAATATGGACCATTTAAAAAAAAAAGGTGAAAAGTTGATACAAACAAAATACCCATTAATATATTTTATGCATATTTTTTATTATTATTCAATCAAACACTGAGCTAATTAAGTGGTTACCAAGTTTAATCAAACTTGCATCACATTTGCACCTATATCCAACTTTAAGTGTACTAATAAAGCCATGGCTCATGGCTGGACTGGGAGGAATCTGGAGCTCCCAGAGAAAACTCACCAGTCTTTTTTCTAGATGCAGAAGTTAGACGTAAAAGTACAAACTTCTGCACCACCACGCTATCACAACATCAGGCAGATACAGAATTAAACTCTTCAGACTGATATGACACCTTAAAATCTAGAAGAAATAGCGTAAATTCGAACCTTTTACTGTTCTATAACATGCTTTTGGAAGAAGTCATGGGTTTTGCTACAAAACAGACCTTGTGTAGATATTTTAAGCTACGTTTTCTCTTAACCCTACTTGAAACAATCGTGTTGATCATTTTGGCTTTTATATAAAGAGGTGATGGGAATCAAGTTATTTCCTAATAATACTACACTTCAGTTTTTGAAGCAGGTAAATGTCAAGTGCCTCTTCTTGTTTATATGGATTATATGGGCAAGTTTAAAAATCTCACTGAATCAGGCCCAAATTGGATGCCCAGATGAATGGGCTGTAAACTGTAATATGTTCTCAGCTGCAGTGGTGAGTACCTAAAAACAATTCCATTCAATTTAATTCAATTGTATTTAGTGTGTCCAAACTTTTGGCTGGTACTGTGTATATCACCAAATCACAACAAGCAGTTGCCTCAAGGCGCTTTATAAGCACTTGCATTGTTGTACATACAACAAACATGAACAGGTGACAGGGTGTTGGCTGATGTATTGGAAGTATATGGAAGCCCCATCCTGCAATTTCCAGGACTTAAAGAATCAAACAGGGTCTTGTGATGCTTATTCACCATGATTTTTAGATAATACAGACATTTTATAGTCATTTAAAGCCTTTGTAAAACTTGTGTAAAACTTGACTTGTACAGTAATATACACATTCCATTTCATAACATGTTATGCAATTGGCTATAAACCAGTTCATAAAGAGGCTGAGCAAAATAGGTTGGGTTCCAAACATCGCCCACACTGAAAATAAATGCGCCCTGGTCCGGCAAACACACAGTTTTATTTCCAAGACAAATATTATCATCATCTGGTGTCTGATAACTGAATGAACATTTTTCTATTCCGCTATCCAGGTGTGTCAGGGAACTCCATCTGTTAGTTAGCCTGATGAAACCCTCCTGACCCCGTGTCTGCCTGCACACCTGTGACCATACACTGACCACAGGTCAGTGTCCATGCTGTTTGTGCACACATTGTTCATCATAGCTTCCTTACCACCACAGCCAGAGAACTCTTAGGCTGAAAAACAAGCAACTTAGCCCCATATTGAGCTCTAGGTTCATTACTGTGACATTTCAAGGGAACTCAATCACATTTTGTGCTCCTTGGCTGTGACCTAAATGACAAGGTGTTTTTGTTTTATTCCCTTTGAGATTTATGTAAATCAACTTGTGACAAAATTATGCCACTGAGCAGAGCAAGCAGCACCTTCATCACGCAGCATGCCAGACACAAATTGCTTCAGCTTTAAGACTAATCCACTGAGGCTGGCACCCATAAACCCCTTTATAATTTGAGCATTCTCTGATCTAATCAGACTTGCTGCACGGCGCCTGCAAATTGCAGACATCATAGCAGTTTTTACAAATGGTCACATTCACCCTGCTCATACACCTGTTTGTTGTTGGCAAACTGGTTATGATATTAATTTGCTTGGATTAGACTAAAATAAATAGTCTAGATAGAATCAGAGTATGTGATCGGAACAGGTGCAAAGAGGCTTTATTTTTTGTCCAGGGCTGTTAGGCAGCTTTCAGCTCACTGTGCCAAGTTGTTGCATGATCTGCATGGCTTTCTGTTTCAAATACAGCACCCTCGTGGTTGACTGGAGCTGAGTACTTACTTTCATTTTTCATCTTTGAGGCCTAAAATAAATTTTGAATCAACTGATTAATTTGCATGTTTCAGTTAAACTAATTTGATGATAGCTGCAGATAGTTCTCCAAACACATGAGAAAACAAAAAAGGATATGAAATCTATCTATCTATCTATCTATCTATCTATCTATCTGCTTGTGTGTACAAACTGCAGTTCCTCTAATGGCCACTTGAGGTTGATTCCAAAATCAAATCAAATCCCGCAGCCTAGCCTCTACGATGCCTAACTTTACAGCATTATAAAAAAGGCTTACAGCATGTAATTTTTTTTAAATAACTCATATGTGGAGAAATTAGTAAGGCTAAAAATTAGGGGTGTGGCTGCTTAGATTGAAAGATGTCGCAACACAGAAAGCTGTAGCTGATTGCCGTCTGTTAGGTTCACTTCTACCATGTCGTAGCTGAACCTCTCCATTGTGTTGGTGCTGGTGGTGCCGTTTGGCAAATTTCAAACAGAATTATCTGACAAATATTGGCTTGCTGTGAGGCACAGACCACTCAAGAAGTTTGTGCTTCAGATTTGGTTTGTGACGTTCTTGATTTTTCTGTACTCTATCGCTTTGCACCAGTTAGCAGATAGCTGTGTCTGTGTGCTGCACCCACAGAGTTCATGGATGCAGTTTGATAACCGAGCTTGCTACCCTTAGCTGATAGCTTACTGTAGCACTGCACCCTAGGATTCAAACACGCTCACGTCTGCAGATTGAAAAATGTTACAGAGGACCCGGTGCATGAAAATGTGATGCCAAGGAGCATCCGTGTATGACAAATTGGAAGGGAGACAGGTTCATGAGTTAGATTTGCACGTAGGAAGATGGTGGTGATGGATTGTTAGCCTCTACCCCAAGAGGTGATAGACTTATTCCAGAGGAAAATCTTCTTCTTAGGCAGTGAATTTCACACCATATATAAAGTTGATTACAGAAAGGTGCACAAAAAAGTTTAATGTCTGTGTTGTTTTGCTATTTTCTCCTCTTCTGTTCTATCTACACCACTTTGCCACGCTATCAGCATCCTTTCATTTTAGTGTCACTTCTCTTTGACTCAAACATTTTCTTTAATCGTTTAAAATCCACCGAGTTACTGGTGAACCACTTCAAGGTAGCATGTGGTTGCATTTTAGCTTACGTGCTAGAATGATGGGAGTCTGTAGACTAGAATACAGAATTCTAGAATCCCTAGAGAAAACTTTCTGTTGCAATTCCAGATTTTTCAATTCATCCAGTGCCACAAAATTTTATTTTTGGGACATTTCTGGTCAACTGTCTGTTTTGCTTCTTTTTTTTTATTATTGACGGCTGCAGTGAGAAGATTGCAGCAGTTAACATCACCATAAAAAAATCCTAACTGTCTCTGAGTACACCGATGATGGACATTTAGTCATTAAAAGCTTCTCTGCACTCTCTGCTGTTTACACACACTTAACTAGCATTTCTGTCACACTGCTGTCACACTGTTTCCCCACGAAAACAAATAGCTTTACAAATATGTCAACAGTTTTCACTGGAAACACTGGTTTAGTAAAAATTTTAGTCAGGCATATTTCAGCAATTGCAGGTGCGCACGCACACACACACACACACACACACACACGTCTTAGCTGATGTGGCCTTTGTTTCAGGTGGATAGCTGTTGTCATGTTTTCAGGCTTAACTGAAGAACACATTTTGTGTGTCTCTCTGAGACACACATTTCATGAACACACACATCCATACAAAGAATATCTTTTCAGGTCATAGAGCTCGCTCCATTGAGTTAACGTCCCTTGAAGGACCACTCTCATGTACAAGATGTGATTACAAAATTCCGGGACTTGGTCCATAAAAATCTGCAACCTCACCTGAGCTCCAAGATCTGCAGCGTCAGACAGCTTCAAGCACAGCTGCTATGTTCAGTTGTCGCCCCGGAAGCCGTATTCTGACCACTTGCATTGTAATCTGATGTAATGTGATTTTACAACAAACCTCAAACCCAAACATCAACTTCTTTTTCAAACTGACCCGGCTATGACCGAGCAGTTTTCAGCTGAGGGGTCGACAGTTTCCAAGGCTGTGAGTACTTTAAAAACACAGGATTGGTTTTTTTGGCCACCAAACACAGTCGTCACTCATCACCTGAACCAGTCAACAGATCTGCCACGATCCGAAAATTAAAAATCAAGCTGAAGGATCACTTCTTTGACACACTAAAGGCGAGCCAGCACGCATCACAGAGCCAAAAGTGCAAGAGGACACAAGACTGCAAACAGGGTCCTGCTGAAAGGTTATTACAAACTGTAAACTCAAATCAGGTAAAGCTTTTGATTTTCATATAACCATGCCAATAACATTTCATTCACATCTAACAGATTCTGTTTGAGTCGTGTTCCCTCTTTGGTTTCTTTCCCTCCTCTGACAATTGGGCTGTATTTCTACTGCAAATAGAGACTCCATTAGAGTTAGAGAGTTCTACTGTTCACCATTTCTGTTACCTGGGAAAACATACCTGCAGCTAACAGGGGGAACAAACCTATAATCCTGTTCAGTTTTACATTGCACAACAAACCCTTCATTTTAAATAACCAGAAATTAATTAAGAATAAAATATATATATTTTTT
>JAVDPK010000137.1:647783-666052 GCA_034780415.1 Cichlasoma orientale | reverse complement strand
GTGTGTGTGTGTGTGTGTGTGTGTGTGTGTGTGTGTGTGTGTGTGTGTGTGTGTATGTGTGTGTGTGTGTGTGTGTAGCTGTTTTCTTAGCAGGCAGACAGGACACGTTAACACGGAGTTAACTGATTCCAGTAAGTTAACGGTTCATTACAGATTGTGAAGCTGACATTTGCAGCTGCCAGAATGGGGGCGGGTGGGGGAGGGCACAACCATGATTATGTGGCAGACGTGTGATTGGCTCTAATTAGAATGTGAATAAGAGCAGCTCACTCCAGTGTTGGCAGAAACCAACTAAAGAAAATCACAAGTGATTGGTTTGCCAATAAAATACAGGCTCGGGTAATAATAAGTCCCTACTAAGATCATATGAAAAAATATTGAATACTAAACTGGATTAATCAATTACAGGATTTGTAAGTATATAAAAGAGGAGCATGTGGATTCAGAGTCAGAGCTTTATTGAAACAGCGGAAACAACAAGCAGACGTCACCATAAACGACTGTTCAAACAGTATCTTTGAACGTGTCGCTGTTGGAACAATGATGCGTCCCTCTCATTAAACGTGCACTCTGCATCACTCACAGCAGTTAGAAACAAGAAGACAAATAGTACAGCACAATGAACTGCGTGGTGAGGCATCACCAGCAAGATACCTGGAAAAGTAACATCTACTGATGAACTGAAGTTACAAAAAATCTTGTAAAGCTACTCACATAGCTTTAGGGGTGGCAGTGGCGCAGTGGGTAGGTGCTCACCTTGCAACCGGAGGGTCCCCGTCTGAGCGCATGCTGTCATTGTGTCCCTGGGCAAGACACTTAACCCACATTACCTAAGTGCGAATGTGGTTGGTGGGCGGAGTAGGCACGAATTGGCAGCCACGCTTCCATTAGACTGCTCCAGGGCAGCTGTGGCTACATTAGTAGCTTTCCACCACCAAGTATGATTGAGGTGTGAATGAACGGTGCTTGAAATTGTAAAGCGTCTTTGGGGACCTTGAAAAGCGCTATATAAGACTAAGGCATTATTATTATTATAAATCTGTGATTTTTTTCTGTCACCACAGGTTTGGCCCCAGGCAGCTGTAAAACATTTTCCATATTTTCATTAAAACCAGAATAGCCAATGGGAAAGTAAAACCAAGTAAATATTACTTCCAAAGATAACGTCCAAGCTGTGTAGATCAAGATGCACAGATTGGAGTTCAGTCTGCGGGGAAAAAAAAAAATCAACAAAAAAAGTGGCCGGTACAGCTTATCGATTGATGGCTGGCATCTTATTCCTACCTTCTTATATCATCATTGTGGTCCTCGTTGGTGTGGGGGATACCTGGGTATTTGTAGCTGTCCTGCATTTCTGCTATCCTGCCTTCTGGCAACACAACCACTTCATTTTTTGAGCACCTTTTCTCTCTTTATTCCAAGTCAGGCACATTTATACAGTTTAAATGATATCCCAGTTTCCTCACTGAAGATCTTTGTGAGGTGGATTTGTCAAGTCAAGTATTTCTATATCCTCTTTGCGGTGAGGTGACCGAGGCTGGGGTCGAGGCATATGCAGATCAAAAATTGGGGGCAGTGCATGACCTTGTTATGGTATATTCCCCCACTTCATGAAGATTTGTGCGATTGCCTTGGATTTGGCCTCCAGTATTGGAGCACACACATGCTCACGCTGTATAGACAGTATATTCAACTAAACAACAGTTACAATAAATACTTATACAAACCACAGTTACTATGAACTGCTTTCCTTTCTTTCTTTTTTTTAAAAGATTTATTTTGGCCTTTTTTCGGCTTTATTGACAGAGGTACAGTGAAGATGCGACAGGAAAGTTGGGGAGAAGAGTCGGGGAGACACGCGGCAAATGGCGGCATGGTCGGGATTTGATTCAGCGCCGGCCACATCGCCTAGCGGCGTTCGTGGTTGCCTGCTCACACCCTGAGCCACCCTGGCGCCCTGCTTTCCTTTCTTGTTTTGTTGTTGTTTTTTTAAATAAATAATAACCACTTTTTGTCACAAATTGGTCGCTGAGTTCCCATGACACGAGTGTTTTAACAGTTGTCCCTACAGCAATACGGTAATACGGCTACGCATATGTCCACACTTCACCTCAAGGTGACCAGTTGAAGAATAAAGAGAAATAGAAGTCATTCTGCATTAGGGAGATGTGCACATACACAACACACACCTTGCAACATCCAGACATACACATACACACCCCGCTCTCCAACTACTTCACCCAGACACAGTAACACAGTGGAGAGCTTGCAGCTATAATGAAGTCACTTCCCACATAACTTCAATTTAACCTAGCTGCAAAACTATTGAGCACACACACACACATACACACACACACACACACACACACACACTCTGACCATATAAACATGCAGCAGCATCTTGAGGTATTGAGGTGTTCTAGTGAGATGTAATCCACACTAATGCTGGAGTGGCAGAGCTGTAGTGTGTTTGTGTGCGTGTGTAGGTGTGTGAGTGTGTAGTAGAATGTATGGGGAGTCTTAACTACTGTAGATTTCAGCTCTGGCACTCAAACAGAAAGAAGCTTCTTACATTGTTTATGTACTTGAAGCCAACTAAAGCTAGTAAAGATGAACTATTTCATACTCCATCATCATTCTAGCATGGAATCTTGCATATTGAGCATGTGCAGTCTCAAACGTTGAATTCAGGTGTTTTCGGTCCCATTGCCAAAGCAGTATGAAGTGAAGAGCAAAGCGATGCAGTGTGTCTGTACAAACATCTGTGAGAGAATGGGATCTAAAGAGTGCGAGTATGGTACTCTCTTAGGATGCCACCATTGCAATGAGTCAGCTCTTGAAATTTCTTCCCTTCTAGATATTACAAAATTATCTGTAAGTGGTATTATTGCAAAACAGAAGTGTTTAGAAATAACAGCAACTCAAAGTTCCAGACTCCCAATGCCATTAATATCAGCACAATAACTGTGCACCAGGAGCTTTATGGCACGGTTTTCCATGGCTCAGGAGCTCCTCTGTTTTTGTGTAGGTGGCCCAGTACCTTTGTCTTAGCTGTAGAGTATGGAGATGTGTTAGTGTTGTGAAATGGTGCTACAGAGATAGAATTAAATTGAACTGAAGTGGGAAGGGAAAAAAAGCTCTACACATTTTTTCATGCATGATAATTTTAAACATTCTGGACCAGACTGCCCATGATTTACCTTTCTTTTGTCCTTTTATGGTGGAGTGCCAGCCAAAGTGATCTCTGAAAGACAGAAAACTTGTTTACTGCAGGGACCTGGCAATGTCCACAGATTTTCAATAGGATTGAGCTTGGCCTCACTGGGCTTCTTGAAATGCCATTCCAGAAGCTAAATGGGCCATTTCTAAACAACTGTAGATTCTAAGGTCTGAAAGAAGACCAAACTGCCATCCTCAGATAACAGAAAATGGGTTAATATGTTCAGGAACAACCCAGGAGCCACCAAGACTCAAGCCTGTGATGAACTGGAAACTGCTTGAACACCAGTATCCACATTGAAGCAAGTGTTGCATTGCCATTGACAGAGAGGGTGCCAACCAAGAAATAAGCCCCTGATCCAAAATCAACACCTTCAAGCTCAACTGAAATTTGCACTTGCCCCCATGGACAAGTCAGCCTTCTTGAGAAATGTTTTATGGTCAGACATAGGTATGTTTGGATGGGTAAAGGTGAAGCTTTCAAAACTAAGAACATTTTACCATTTGTATGGTGGTATGGTGGTGATAGCATCACGCTCTGGGGCTGTTTTGGCCCCTGTGGTATTGGTACATTCCACAAAGTGGATGGAATAATGAAGAACTTAATCTCAACTCCACAGCTAGACCGTTGAAAGTTGGCAATGCTCCAACAGGACAATGATTCCCAAACACATCAAAACTGGTTTTGGAATGGATACATCAGGCTAATTAGCCAAATATTAGTAGGGGTGTAGGTATACTTTTGTCTCTATATCAATTTTTTGACTCTGTGGGGATTAGCAAAAAATCCAAAATAAATTCTAACTTGTGTATCCAATTCTTGTTTATTAAAGTCATAAAAGATGTATGCTGTACAATCATTCCACCCTGGAAAAAGAACAGTTCAGAGAAAGGCCCAATATTACCATAACATTTACGCCCATGATGTGTTTGTGTAAACTTTTGACCACAACTGTATATCGCCATTCCTTCTACATATGAAGGAAGGAAGGAAGGAAAAGAGGGTTATATCTGAGGCAGCAACAGTAAGCTGCTTTCTGTTATTCACTGTTTACTAGCAACAGAAGTAGCTGGTTACTGCTGTCACCATCCACTGCAAGTATGTCAAGTCGTGAGGGACATTCCATTTCCATTCCATTTCACTGCCTTTAGAGGATGGGCATGACTAATGTGTGCTGAGTTTAGATTTTCTCTAGTCAGAACGAGACTGGTTTCCCACAGTCCTGTATCGGTTTTATTTTAATTATGCCTGAACAAACTAAAGAGGCTGGCTATTGTTTTTTTTAGGAGGTGAAGTGTGCAGGCTCCTTACTTTCCTATATGAGGCATCCACTCCATATTTTGCTCTTAGGTACTGTATATGAGGGAAGTGAGTGTTCAGACCTATGGAAGATGTCCTTACCTCCCCCTGATTTTAGGCCTGCTATAGTTTAGCCTTATGGCAGACCCCCTTTGGCCCCAATCCCAGGGTGGGCGCCAGAAGAGGAGGACAAACAGAAGGAGGACATTGGTGTAAAAACTGTCGGGCAACCGGGGCTCTGAATATTGCTCTCCCTGAGAACCCTGCGGCAACCTTATCTAGGTTTGCGGAAACTATGCAGACATGAACATCACAATGGCAGGTGCCCGCTCTGCCTGACTTTAACCCTCTGGAGTCTGGAGTGTACTTGGCTGAGTAGAGAAAATATTTATTTACTCTGAAAACCACAAAGCTGTTTAATGAACTATTTTTTATAACTTAAAGAGACCTTTCTTCCATTCACTCTCCTCTAGCTGGTACACCGTCTGTTCCAGACCCAAGAAATTAGATTGTTTCTGGTGGCCCCTCTTTGGCCACACTTGTAGTGGTTTTCAGTGATCCCACTGCTCTCGGGATCTACTGTCTCAGGCAAGCAGGACACTGTTCCACATCTTCCCTGTGAGGCTCAAACCGATGGCCTGGCCCCCGAGAGGGAAAACTCCAAGTTCTATGGGTGCCAGAGGCTGTAGTACAAACTAATCAGGAGTTCTGGGTACCATCCACTAATGCTGAAGTGGAGACTTTGTCAGCTTCAACCCCAGGGTTTTAGGGAGACCTTTATTAAGGCCCAGACTTTCCCACAGGGTTATAGAGGAGTGTTATAGAGGAGTGTTCTTTTGTTTGTTTGTTTGTTAAGCCACTTCACACTGATCTATGAATCATTTAAGCATAAAAACAGCACCTGATTCAAGGGATGAACCAGTGTGGTGTCAATGAAGCAATATTAAATCTGACAGGCATATATAATAGTTTCGTACCAACAAGGTAATTCCCAAAGAGCTATTCGCTGAAAACTGTGTCCTTTAAAATTTTGCAGAAACTGGACAAGCGGGGACAAACGAATTGGCAGGCCTAAAAAACTATCTACAACACATGAACCTTATCTGAAAGTCAAAGCAAAGACCTGGCACAAGACCCAAGAGATCCTCTAAACATTCAGTTGATCCATTTACTATTCACTGAAGCCTCATGAGACCTGGCCTCAGTGGAAGGGTGGCTGTCTAGAAGCCATTCCAGTAACAGCAGAAAAGGCTGAGGAATGCCAAATTACACAAAAACCGGACTGAAATTTGTCAAAATTGATGGAATTTAGAACACAGAAAATCACTGTGAGATTTTCATCCACCATGCAATACCATCTGAAAAGTGTCTGAATGGCAACAGCTTCTCTTTTCAGCATAACAGTGACGCACTGTAAAAGAATAGTTGACAAGAAAAATTCACAGAGCCAGGATGTCAACATTATTGACACACTGATATCATCTTGACAGAGAACTGAAGAAAAGGCAGCCAACATCCAAAGAAGAGCTTTCGGATCAGGAAGCCTGGAGAACTATTCCTGAAGACCAGTTAAAGGAATTAGAAGAAAAGTTGCCTGAGAGAGTTCTGTGTTGAAGAATAAAGGTGGTCATATCAAATGTTGGCTTTCAGACTTTTAAGAACCGTACAAATTCTGTAACCAGTACAAGTGGAGCCAAGGATAGGTACAAGCACAAGTTAACTGTTGCACTGATGGACTCCCTGTACCACAGCAGGCTGCCATCTTGCCTGTTTGCAATGCCTTATTTAAAAGGACAGAAGAAGGACGTGGGAACATCATTGGCTGATGAGAAGATGTGAAGAAACAAGCAAACATTAATAGCAGATTACCAAAATTCAGTAGGATTGAGGTCAGGTGGAAGTTTGGTTGTTAACCTCAGTAACAAAACAGCCACTAAATATTGGCACCATCATGTTTCAAAGTGGGTTTTATCCACTGGGGTATGATTCTCTCTCCTATCTACGTACAGCCACTCTCCTGTTACTGCCAGTTTTACCACAGTTATTACTTTTCCCCCCATGATCCACAGTGAGATGCTGCTGTCTCCCCTCACTCCAAGCATTTCGCCTCATTTTCCCCTTGCAAAAGTGGTTTAAAGATACTGCTCAACCTCTGAAAGCACTACAAGACCGTCTTCTTCTGACAGGAGTTTTGGTGATAGGAGTCTTGTGTCATTTAGCAAAAGCTGTTTGTAGTGGCTACTTTATGTTTCATAGAAAAAAAAGATTGATGTATTGATATTCTGGTTGCATACTTACCTTTTGTTCCTGATTCTCCTTTAGATGCAACTGATCCAGTTTCTATCTACTGCCCCCTTAGAAACTTTAAGTCCAACTACAGGTTTGGGCACACCCACCCACCCATCCAAACCTACAATTTGAAATTGATAACAAAGGAATATATCAGAAGTCAAATTGTTGTTCTAAGCAAAGAGGGACTTTATCAGTGACTGCTTTGATTGTTTCCCCACTGTCATAGTGCTACACAATCAAGAATACTTTGCTGGAATAAACTCAAAGCTCTGCAGTATTTATGACTGGTGATCAACAGCTACACTTCCATTTACTTGAGGTAATGAATGCTACATTAATGGAAGGCTACAACTCAAGGACTTTTTTAAGAAGGTGTTAACAGTTATTTCCTGTCACATGAGCTCTACTTTTACAAAAATGCAGCAAGGCTACTGGTCAGCAGTGGTTGCATATTCAAAGAAAGAAAGAATTCATGTTTGAGGATACATAGGATTAGCCCACTAAACAATTAAATTTTGCTACCCCATCCTCTCTCTAAATTTCGAGTTACTAGGTCAAAGTTTCAAGAAAACAACTTGAATTTCGAGTTACTAAGTTGAAATTTCAAGTTACAGATGGCAATTTATTTTTTTTTTAGTGGCAGAAACAAGCGTCCATATCTCTGGCATCAGAAACACAGCTGGTTAAAGTAATTATTAAAAGCATCAGTATACAACAGCTGTTTGGTTGTGCAGTTTTTTTGCTCTAAAAAAGTTAAGGGTTGTATAGAATAAACAGGGCATGTAACCACACAACAGGACAAATTTGAGGAGCTTTAAGATGCTGAAAGTCACACCAGCTGGATTTCTCAATACACCGGCATGTCACAATAGCGTGATCAGAAAAATAAGAGTCTGTGCTGATTGAGGTGCTGCTGGCTTTTGATTGAAATATTTTATTCCCATCTGTGTTATATAAAGTCAATATTTTTTTAAAATGTCCTCTGCAATGTAAATGTCCTCCATATCAAATATTTATTTTAGAGGTTAAGACAAGCTTTCTTTGGGAAACTATACAGAGAAAGCAAGCTCTCTAAACTAAGGTATTCCATACGTTACAACTTGTTACACTGAGAATTGGGACACACTGTAGCAGCACCTTCAGTCTGTCAACACTACTTATGGAGTTTTTCTCACTATTTCACTCTTTGAGTGCCAAAAGCTTTGCTGAGATGTACCTTTTTGCAGTGCTTAGCAAAAGGTAGTCCTCATTATTGACCTGGATTGCATATTTATGGTCAGCTAAACTCACTTTTAATTTCTTAATAGTCCTACACACATAGAACAAATCCACAAGGGCCCAACAGGCACAGCAAGTTCAGATGCAACTGATTAAGTCATTGATCTCTCAAGTCTCAGAATATCCTGGTCTGAATAAGATTAATTGTAGTCACAATGTTTGTATATACCACAATTAGAAGGCCCCACAAAACATGTTGAGCCATGTTGTTTGTTAGGAGTCTAGAAGGCAATTTTTTACGGCCTTGTAAATGATGGATGACACCTATCTGAAAATGTCCAAGGTCAATCAGGAGGATTTGCTTTAATGTCAGATTGTTATTCATTATGTTCCAGTTTGATTTAATTTGTTTGACTGTGAGAGCACAGGCACAATATTGTGACATGCAGCACTGGCTAAAGCTATTCTAAGAAGAGCGTGCAAGTCTGTGTGTGTGTGTGTGTGTGTGTGTGTGTGTGTGTGTGTGTGTGTGTGTGTGTGTGTGTGTGTGTGTGTGTGTGTCTGGTTGTTGCACCCTGTCCACAAAATCTGAATTTTGTTGCTCTAGCCTGCTTTTCAGTCAAATGCACTTTAAGCTCCTTGTGACTTTTCACTCTTGCCTAAAATGTAATTCAAGTAGCAAAAGGCTATTTTCACAGTTTCACAATGAAAATTGTCACTAATAAATATCAAATTTTCCTTTTAACGCTTTATCAGGCGAGAAATCTTTGACCTTGGTAACTTTAATGAACATCCACATTGGCCTTTCTCTTCTCTCTGTGAGGCTGTAGATCCACATGGATTTCTCCCAGCCAATCAACAAAGATATGGCAATGTCAGAGAAAGTAACAGCATGGCATGGAATTCCCTAACTCTCAACCCTACCTGTTACCATATGGTAACTTGTAATGGTAACTTCACTGACCTTCATTTACTACATTGTTTTAAGTCAGAAAAATCCTCTTGTAATATCCTCCAATAACATTCTAGGGTTGAAAATTTTTCCAAGTATTTCAGTGAGTGACCTCTAAATGGTTAAAGTTGGGTTCAGAGCCGTGGCTGGGGTCGTCACTGGGGGTTAAACTACCCCCCTGAAATTTTGTGCCAGTGTGATAGATGACTGATGATATCGTATTGACAAAAGTCAGCACTTACATCTACTCATAACGATTTCTGTACACTACAAAAGGTGTGTACAGAATCACATTCTGCCACAATGGTACACAGAAACATATGTACTGTACAAAGTAAGGTGAAAATAATGTCAGGCATGTTTTTGAGGCTGATAATGAGAACACCATGTCCTCAACAGAAAAAATAGGCATCACTTATTCAACTGTTTAATAATCAGAGACTCATGTGGAAGACATAAACGGTCCGATCTGACTTTCCTGCAAACAAGTTCAGTTTCACATCACAGTACTGTCAAGACGAACACTTTCACCATGGCATGCAGAACACTCAGTGCTAATAAACCGAACCCACTGCATTTTAATTCATCTTTCGACAGCAGCCGTGTGGCAACTGCAATTCAGCTAACCAACAGATATCCACCTGAATGTCCAAGAGTCTGAAAGCTGATTGCTATATTTATTCCACAATACTTTAAAAAAATATTGCCTGTTTTAAATTTTGCCAGTTCTGTACAGTGTCTAACAGATGACAATTAAAGGCATTCAATTCTATTCTGTTCTATTGTCCCTATAGTGTGCCGGAATTTTTTATTTTTAGTAGCCTTAAGTAGATGAAGTCTTTTCCTCTACTGAACACAAAGCACAAAAGGTGAAAGAAAGTTTCTTTAAACGCAGCTTTTAAAGACCTGAAAAAAAGACCTCAGACTTAATAACTCATCTCCAACCTGTTGTCTACGAACACCCAACCAGCTGCCTTGAAAGTATGAAAAAAACTAAAACTAATACTAAAACTAACGAAACGAAACTAAAACTAAGCATTAAACCAAAAGTAAAAACTAATAAAAACGAGCAAACCACTCTGAAAACGAACTAAATCTAACTGAATTAGAGAAAAAGAAGTAAAACCAAACTATAATGTAAAATCCAAAACTATAATAACCCCGGTTAGTAGTGGAGCCAGACGGCTCGAGCAGAAATGAAAAGGAATAAAGCCCAATTTTTTTTTTTTTTGCCTGAAGAGTCCGATAATCACTGAGCAGCATTTCTTCATAACCTTTAATGAAACAGCTCTACTGTGGTGCTAAAGCCCACTGCTATTGTGTCCTGATTTCAGTGGGTTAATGAAGCAGAGGGAAAATTACACTGACAGATGGAAATGACGAAGTACTTAGAGAAGCACGTGGCCAGAGAGTGAGAACAAGGCATTTAAAGAGATTGCATTATTATTATTGACCTTCCGAATCCCTGACAAAAGTTGGATGTGTCAAAAATGCTTCAGTCAGTGTGGGAAAGATTCACTTATCTGCCAGAAGACTAACTCACTGTTTCCTTGCCTTAGAACTTCAGTCTGCATTTCCTCAGTCATCTTCCCTTCCTTTAAGTCACATTGCATTCACCAAAAATACAATGTAAGATACAGTACAATCTAGCATAATTGCTCTTTGATGTTGAGAACCAATGCTACAAGAGATGAACTCATTCAACAGTGAAAGCAGTCACTGTGGTGGTGGAAGGACTAAGTTACTCACGAATGCTAGCCTGCTTGGCAAGCTGCATCTATATACTGTAAGGGGCAGCTGAGGCTCAGGAGGTAGAGCTGATCATCCACCAATCGGAAGGTTAGAGGTGTGATGCCTGGCTACTTTATTCTGCAGGTTGAAGTCTCCTTGGGAGGGATACTGAACCCTGAGTGCTGAAATGCACTGTATTGCCGAAATTATTCGCGTGTCTGCCTTCACCCGCATATGAACTTGAGTGACATCCCGCTCTAATTAATCCCAGAGGTGTTCTATTGGGTTAAGGTCAGGACTCTGTGCAAGCCCATTAAGTTTTTCCACACCAAACTTGCTCATCCATGGCTTTATGGACCTCGGTTTGTGCACTGCTGTGCAGTCATATTGGGACAGGAAGGGGCCGTCCCCAAACTGCTCCCACAAAAGTTGGGAGCATGAAATTGTCCAAAAAAATGTCTTGGTATGCTGAAGCATTAAGAGTTCATTTCACTGGAACTAAGGGGCTGAGCCCCACTCCTGAAAAACACCCACCCCCCCATAATCCCCCAACAAACTTTATATTTGGCACAATGCAGTCAGACAAGTACAGTTCTGGCAAACGCCAAACCCAGACTCATCCATTGGATTGCCAGATGGCGAAGCGTGATTCATCACTCCAGAGGACACGTCTCCAATGCTCCAGAGCACAGTAGCATTGTGCTTTGAAACACTGCATCTGACATTTTGCATTGCGCCTGGTGATGTAATACCGTGGCTCAGCCATGGAAACCCATTCCATGAAGCTCTCTACGCACTGTTCTTAAGCTAATCTAAAGGTCACCTGACCCGGGGTCATAATACTAAAACTATAAATAGAATTTTAGTATTATAATATATAAAATATATACAACTAAACTATGATTTTAAATCATAGTTTAGTTTTATTTCCTTTTAACTGTTTTCTTTCATTCCGGTCCACGTAGGCACAGTCTGCACGCCTACAGTGGGTGCTTAATTTTATACACCTGTGGCCATGGAAGTGATTGAAACACTTAAATGATTTGGATGGGTGAGTGAACACTCTTGGCAATATAATCTACTTTTCATGCCTCATGCACGTCTTTTTTGATGAGTTTTGAATGGACTTTGTCTCACCTTGCTTTTTTAAAAATGTCCCTCCTCAGCCATGCATACACAAATAAAAAGGTTGGATGTAAACATGGTTAGATATGATTTCTGCTTTGTTGCAGCATTTTTGTTGAGGCAGATATTTCTGAATATTGTAATAACTACAGTACAAAGCAGAGGAATTGCAGCACGCTGCTCGCTCATTTTCTGTGCATCAGAAAGGATAAAAAGGAAATATGTATTTACTTCTTCTTGATCCATCATTTGGCTCCTACACATGACACCTTGGCTGCTGAACAAATGGCTGCCATGGACTATTTTCACGAATATCTCAGCAATGAAAGACTTCAGAAACTGAAATAAAACAAAAATCATTTTGAGAAAATGATTTCAATTATGTTTTGTGTATCAAAGAGACTGTGAACCTAATTTCCTTTTTTTTGTCCTCGCATTTTATTGACATGATTTAGGATTGCAAATTTTAAATCTATTTTGGGTTTGATTCACTTTTAAATATAATTTGAACACCAGCTCTGTATTTTGTGCGCTAGCTGCAGTGAAACTCCTACAGTGCTCATTCGTAAAGCAGTTCCTAGCTCCTAATCCCATGATGCGAATGCACAGTCCTGTGATATCGTTTTTTTATGGATCTGTGAGGGCTGACAGTGTTCTGAAATCCCGCTTTGTAGCACCCACACACATAAAGCCAAGTGAATTATATAGTAACAGAACCCATTAACACCAGAACACACAAAGTATAAAATAAATGTAATTTCAAAAAAGGCCACATTTCACCTTTTCAGTTGTGATAAATGATTACATGTTGTTTTGTGTGAAAATTGAGATCCATGAAACGTGTTTCGATAACTGAATTAAAAGTACATTACAAAGGCAGAGAACGCCAACTGAAGAAACGTACAGTGAAGTACAGGAAAATATTTTGAATTTTAAAGGTTCATTGTATTCTGTTATGTCTGAGTCATTGTTTGTAATGACCCTAAGCTATCAGAATATATAATTGTGGTTGTTCTCCAGACTCATGCCAATTAGGGGACAAAGAAACGTATCACTCCCTTTTGCCTCTAGCTTTTCTCTAAAACATAGCATTAGGCTTCCGAACTCGGTTTGGGATCATCAACATCAGACAGACCTTAAAGGGTTACTATAAATCACATATGTCATAATTATATACGGCCCACCGATAAATAGTGCTCCCACCACGTATAATGCAAATCCCACTATGCACTGCAACAGCTGCCGCGCAGGCCAAGACCTCTGCACTAACCCATTTTCCAGCATTGCCAATGACACATTGATCAGTGATCAGCGGGTGAAAACATCGGTCAGCACTTACAGTAACATTTAAGCTAATCTGACCCATAAAAATGGCCAAACGGACAATAGAAAACAGGGATTTTCCAAACAGGTGGGAGGCAGAGGATCTGATTGCGAACTCTGGAGGTAAAACCTGTCTCTTTAACACGCCTGCAATGTGCAGGGAAAAGAGTGGATTGGTGGGACAGATGTGGGAGAAGGAGGAGGGGGACCTGCACAGGTGAGCTGAGAGTGCATCACTGCGTCACAGCAAGGAAAAGCTGCTGAGCAAAGTCCTGAAGACAGAACGAGTCGGCCTTTCTCTGGGACATAATGAAGCATCTTAATGCGTTAAACCTGCAGCTTCGGGGACGGGGCCGCGTGATTACACGTGTGATTGCCAAAAAAATAAAAAATAAATCAGACCAGGTCTCAACCACTGTGTTTGCGGCTGTGCTTTTTGCACAGTTTACGCAGCGTTCTTCCAACTTTGAAGCGTAGAAATTCACGTCACAGTTCTTACCTGAAAAAACTGCAAATTTTCATCAGCTTGAAATATTTTCATTTCTCCTGATGTTATTTTTGAAGACAAATATAATTTCATATTTTATTTAATGTGTTGAGGAAAAAGTTGCTGTATTTTGGCCATTCAAATTCATATTGCTGATTAAAATAATTTTTTTTTAATCCCGTTTGGCCCGCAATTTTGGCCCGTCCTGCGATTGAGTTTGACACCCCTGCTCCAGTGTGTCTGACAGAATGATTCTGCAAGGAACAGCAGGCCAAAATTCCTCCAAGATGACGGGAGAGATTCATTGCCAGTTTTTGCAAATGCTTGATTGCAGTTCTTGCTTCCAAGGGTGGCACAATCATTTATTAGGTTTAGGGGGCAATTACTTTTTCATATAGTGCCAGGTAGGTTTGGATAGCTTCTTTAACCTTAAAAACTACATTTTGTAATTTGCTAATATTAAAATTTGTTTATTGATCAGCAACTCAAGGCATCACGGTGGCGAAGTGGTTAGCACTGTTGCCTCACAGATAGGAGGTCTGGATTCAAATCCACCTGGGCCGTTCTGTGTGGAGTTTGCATGTTCTCCCTGTGTTTGTGTGGGTTTTCTCTGTGTACTCCGGTTTCCTCCCGCAGTCCAAAAACATGCAGTTACTGGGGTTAGGTTAGTTAGTGATTCTAAATTGCCCATAATTGTGATTGGTTGTTGGTCTCTCTGTGTCAGCCCTGCGACAGGCTGACGACCTGTACAGGGTATACTCTCTTTCCCTATGACAGCTGGGATGGGCTCTGGCTCCACCCCAGAATAAGTGGAAGAATAAGTGGAAGAGAATGGATGAATTGGAAACGTGTAACAAATGTGTAAAAATAAATGAACTACTTTCCGCAGCACTGTATTCTTCCCTTTAAGCCTTGTTCATTCAGACCTCAGACTCTGATTTAGAAGTATTTATTTCTGCCTGAAGATCAACAGTGGTCTTCTTCTGTCTCTAGTACTTCTTTAAGTACTACAAAATGGTCCAAGAAAGATGCAGAAAACAAAAACTGACTGAAGCAGATGTCAGGCACCTCAGAATTTTAAGTACCAGTCTTGGCAATCAGCCCCAAAGCCTACTTGACCGCACTATAAGAACACTTAACATGCATGTCTTGCCCTATTTGTCTCAAATACCATCCAGCATCGCAAAGTAGGTTATCCTCAAAACAGCTCAATTCGGAGGCATCCAGGAGGCATCCTGGTCAGGTGACCATACCACCTTAACTGGCTGTTTTCAATGGTGAGGAGTAGTGGAATAGCACTCTGAGGGTGCAGAAGTTGGTCATTTGGGATCACTCATTTCTGCTCTTTGTAACCACAATCAAGAGGGTCAGAATGTAAAAATCTAAAAAAAAAAAAAGCATGCCCACTAGGATTTTTTTGCTGGCAGCGTAAAGCAATCACTACGACTGCAGAGACCATAAACTAATAAAACAACTAAAGCTGAACATACACAACAGGCAGTTAAAGGATAAAAACGTACATTTTAGCTGTAACAGGAGGAGCAAATAATTGCTATCCTCATATCTTTGTTTCGGAAACAAAAGTAACACCTTTTTCAAGTAGATTTTCCAGCGGAGTGTTGGATAGTCACATCAGCAGGTGGAGGTTTCCTCACTCACAGGAGGGTCATTGCTGTTTGCATTAGGGCGTTCCCTTTCATGGGTGGTATGACCAGGGCTTGCCCCAGCCGTCTCAGGTAAATCCAATGATATCTGCAATGTTCTGATAACTTCCAGTCAGGGAAGTTCCCGTGACAATGAATGCAGCAATGGAGTCTTTCTTCTTTAAAATGACAGAGTACTTCTACTCCTTTGCTACTGTATGATTCTTTAACGTAGGATCCATGGCAAACATTATCAGAATAAATAGATCCACGTATTAAAACTGCATAGGCAGGTGCTTTTGACTGGGGTTCCCTGGGACCCCAAAACATTTGTATAAAAAACAAAAACACTAAGTTTTATGTCAGTGCTGATGGACTTGTTTGCCCGCTCTAACTGACATCATGTATCAAACATTTTATCCAGTAAAGTTTTCTTTTTGAAATGTATCCTCTGAGTTTGCATGCAAGCACAAGTGACAACCTGCAGACATGGATAAGGGACTCAAATGCAAGCAGGGAGGACTGCTATGAATCATGGGAATGCAAATAAATCGTGCAGCACTTCGGGCACATTTAGGCTGCCATGTCTGCACATTTGAACCTATTCAGGTGTAGTGTGTGATCTGCAATGATGCTTAAAGGCTAGAGTTAGTGTCAGGCTCAGTATATTGTTCATGGTGTAAATGACAGACATAAAGGCAAAAATAAATAAATAAAATAATAACATGAAATCATCTGTCATGATACTGTGCTACTTCATACCAACCTGAAAAACTGGAGAGTTCAATTAATTATGCAAATGCTTTTTGTTTGTTTAAAAAGACAAAAACAAATTACTTTCTGTCTCAGTTGTTGGTGATCTCCAAAACCGTGCAGCCATTTGTTTTGAAATACTCTCAGGACTCATTGTAAAGGTTACAGGTAATTCAAATCAGCAAATTGCATTCACTTAAGTTATTACGCCATTAATGACCAATAATCATTAATTTTCCTCCTCATAGATTCATAGTCCGGTATTATTAGTCAAACTACTGTAGCAAAGTCTAAATTCTTTCATGGTGTGCATTAACTCAGTATGCTTCTGATTTTACTACATGATCTGAGCCATGAGTCAGTTCCACAAAATACAATACAGGAGTGCACTGTTACTCATTAACATGCAGTAATAGTACTGGATAAATGAATGGGCCCTGATGATCGTGGTGAGGCAGGATTTGCTGATGTTTCTATGCTGCTTCACACATTGGGACACGTCTCCGGTCAGACATTTGATAGAAAAATGAACAATGAAAATGTATTAACTATGAGGGAGAAACCTCCCACATCAGAGAATCCGCAGAATGAATAGTGTCTGGGTTTTAATAAAGGCTTGATATCAGCCACAGAGAAGAAGACAACCTGATAAAGGGCCGGGAGATAAAGTCCAACAAACAGAAACAAGTAAGGAGCTTATTAAACATTCAGCTGAGGATCGGCAGTTGTAAGATCTCATCAAGGTGAAATAGAGACTGTCTCTGACAGGACTCATTTGTGTTCTGATGTGCATGTTTAGATTTGAATTATGCTGAGGAGGGAGACTGAAGAAAGCAATACGTCTGCATGTGTTAGCAGGCACTGTTGGAGTCATTACTGGGGGTGGGTGGATTGATCTAAATATCAATAGTATCAATACCAACATTGGTATTGGCATTGGATTGATACTAGTGTGATAGGATCGCTGCTTTAGTTTGTTTGCCTCCTTGAAATTCAGTGCGTTGCTCCCGTTCATCAGAAAGTAGACATGTCCGTGCAAACACCGCTTTTCTCATGCAGGCACACTTTGCTCTGCCCCCTCCTCCCTGCTCTGCTGTGCAGAACCATGTAGGCTGCAGTGAGTGAGAAAGCGGAGCATCGTGGAGGGGTATGTTATGGCTGAAAATGAAAACATTGCACAAGGTGATAGGTGTTGGAAGGAAATTCTCTGCTGTGGCAACGCCACCAAGCTTAAAGACATGAAAGACCATGAAAAGAAAAAAAAAAAGTTTTCTCCAGAATGAGTAAAAAAAGAAGCAAAGAGAGGAGGAAGGAAATCCCTCAGAGACCCAGACCCCCAGCGCAGTCACTCTCACAGTCCTCCACAGAGAGGCAAAGATGATCCAGGTAGCTCATACAGTGGTGAAAGTGATGTTTCAGTCATGACTGATGTCAGGTTGTCAACATTATTTAATGCTAACGTGTTATTGGTCATCATAGTTGTTACTTTAGCAGATTGATTACCTATAGACTATATTCAGAAAAATAAATAAAATATTCTATTACCAAAATCAGTACTAAAATTTGCTGTATAAAAAAAAATCAAAGTATTACACAATTTCCGTTATATTTTTCAAATAGTAGTACATTCATTTACTTTTTTACTCCTTATAGAAAGTACAATACTTTTTACAATATTTTTGTGCTACTTTTTATACTAGCATCTGCTTGATAGGTCTGAAACCATTCGCATTTCCAAATCCAAAGGCTCCTTCAGTTCTCAAAAGCAAACAAATGCTGAGGTACCATTAAAATATAAAAACAGTCCAAAACATTTCATCTCCATTAAAATTAGCAGAGGCCTGTTCTTCCAGGTACAACAACAAGTGGCTCCCTGGTATCCATTAGAACTTAATTAGTTAGGTAGTTAGCTTACATCATAGACAGTATAAAAGATGGATGTAGCTACTGTGGCATTCATTGGTTTCTGATCTCCTGTTCTGAAGTCCTGAGTTTGGCACAGTAACAGTCAAAAGTTTGGACACACCTCATTCAGTGGTTTTTCATTATATAAAAATGTCATATTGTGGCAGGAACTACTCAACTAAGCAAAGAAAAATGACAGTCCATCATTACTTTAAGAAATGAAGGTCAGTCAATTTGAAAAATGTCAAGAACTTTGAAAGTATCCTCAAGTGCAGTCGCAAAGACCATCAAACGTTATGATGAAACTGGCTCTCATCAGGA
>JAVDPK010000137.1:618239-628646 GCA_034780415.1 Cichlasoma orientale | reverse complement strand
TGTGTGTGTGTGTGTGTGTGTGTGTGTGTGTGTGTGTGTGTGTGTGTGTGTGTGTGTGTGTGTGTGTGTGTGCATAGGAGACTCTGCTTTGTGTTTCAGAGGCGGAGTACGTGGAAGGTCTCCACCCCGTTAATCAAGCATCTGAGATCCTGCACCTGATCTGTTTGCTGTTGAGTTGATTCAGCCCTGACTATAAGAGACTGGGTCTTCTCCCAGCTCAGTGCCAGATTGTTGCACCGCAAGCGGTAACGCAAGCACAGCTCCTCAAAACTAACCTGCAAGGATTGTTGTGTTTTCGGCTACTCACCCGTTCTCTCCTCTCTTCAGCACGGCAGCAGTAAACAGAAAGTGTGGGCCTGCGGCTCACTTGGGAGATTGCAGGAAAGAAGAGAGAACACGCTTTTGGATTGTTTTCTGACCACATCAAGAATTTGTGCCTTAAAGACTGCTGTTTTCACAATAAAAACCCTTTTAAACTTGCCACCTTGCTCTGTCCAGGTTTTCTGAAGCTTAACTGTGTGCAAACGAATGCAGCTTCACTGTAAATGCATAAATGGACCAACTTTTATGAGAGATGGTAGTTTGGTAGCTCCAAAAGCTGTCTTGTTAAAAAACTTCATGTTCTGCATCAATCTTTCTTTTTTAACTCTTAAATTGATGATGTCGTCTGGACGCACACGTCTGTCGACTCCAGAGGGCTAAAGATAGGGATTTTATTTTTCTATTTTTCTGGATTTCTTTTTTTAACCTTGACCCAATCATGGTAAAAAAGAAAAAAAAAACTAGGGGTCACTAGCCATCTTTTGTGCAAATTCGATATGAATCAGGCTGATAGTTTTGATGTGATATTGTTAACAAACAGTGAAACATAGCAAAAACAATACCCTGCTCCCCCCTCTGTGCGCGGGGCAATAATGACATCCTCAGCTAATAACTGACCTGCAGTCAGTCTTCTGTTGCTTAAAATTTCATGTGGCTGTGACAAACCAGTGATGAGACAAATAGTAGACTGTTGTGTACTATTATGCTGCACTACTGCATATACTGTATGTCATGTCCTGAACTTCAACTGACAGACTGTTACTTTTTTCATAATTTACATAGCAGCACACATTAATACATCATCGAACCAGTTTGAGTTGGTATACTACACAAATATATTCTGGGATGTAAAGAATAATGAGTATGCTCTATAAAGATGATGCAACAGCCCTTGCTCGGTGCTTATTGAAAGGTTTTACAATACATACGATTCAACATTAATAAACCACAAACATAATCGAGCTTCAGTCAACCAAACTTGACCTCTGATGGAGATTCTTTAGGTTATGGGAACTTATGGAAAGTCAGTTCAGTAAAAGAAGCAAGACACAGAGAAACAATTGTGTTGTGTAGTGTGTGTGTGTGTGTGTGTGTGTGTGTGTGTGTGTGCCAGATGGCAGGACCTGATCAAAGTTGGTTACATTGCTTAATGAAGTTTGAAACCTTAGGCTCTCTCTTTGTTTGTGAGCATTTGATTTACTTCATGTTTTCTTTTTGTTTTCATATTAATGTGAACAGTGTTGCTACACTTTGGTGGCTCCACCTCCTAAACGCACACTGAGCCCTGCAGAAATAACTGCAACAAAGCCGCGACACTTTAAAGTAAATTCATGAAGAATGCTGAAACGTTTTGAGGTGACAAATCGTTACCTATTAACATAGTTTGATGATTAAAATGAAAAGGCTATGCAACAAAGAGTTGCCCTGGGTGAGCATGTGGAACTTCAAAAAGTCCTCTGCTGTAACTCACTGAAGCGTGACGACTTATTTAATTGGGCTGTTGTGACCGTACAAATATTCACTCTGATTATGCCACGTGGTGCAAAGAAGCCACAGAGGAATAAAGCAGACTTACTGCGATACAAAAATTATTCATGCCCGCTCTTACATAATGTTAATGAAGTAACAGCAGTATGAAGCTATGAACTGAACAGTTCTCACTTCATTTTGTCAGATTTACTGTGTTTTCTCCTTGACTTTCCTATAGCAAACACTAGCCACGTTGAGGTACACATCAAAAGAGCACCGTCTGTATCGTGGCTTCAGCGATTACATCCAGCAATCTAATTGTGTATATTCTAATAGCTCATGCATGACTGCATCTTTCCAAGCGCCAAAAGTAAGTTGTGTTTGGTCCATTATTTCTATGTTGTAACAATACTTCCAGCAATTCCATTTCAGTTCAACTTATTTATTTATATAGCACTTAATCACAACAGTCACCTCAAGGCAGTTAAAGTAAAGACCCTAAACCCCAACAATCAAATGACCCCCTATGAGCAAGCATTTGGTGACAGTGGGAAGGAAAAACTCCCTTTTAACAGGAAGGAACCTCCGGCAGAACCAGGCTCAGGGAGGGGCAGCCATCTGCTCTGACCAGCGGCGGCTGAGGGGAGGGAGACAGGACAAAAGAAGTCCTGTGCAAGAGAGCCGGAGATTAATAATAACTGATGATTAAATGCAGAGTGGGGTATAAATACAAATAGTGTAAAAGGAAGTGAATGAAAAGAAACACTAAATGAACACATATTCACGGCCTGTTAATATCTATCTGGGCAAACTTGTGTAGGGCCACCATGGAAACTGCGGACAAACCCTTATGGGGCCCATAATGCGTGCCCTTACTTATCCTATATGGGGCCCACCTATGTGTGCTGGCTGGGTGGGAGCTGGTTCCACAGAAGAGGGGCCTGAAAGCTGAAGGCTCTGTCTCCCATTCTACTCTTAATCATCCTAGGAACCACAAGTAAGCCAGCAGTCTGAGAGGGAAGAGCTCTATTGGGGTGATACGGTGAGGTTTTTAAGATGAGATGGGGCCTGATTAGTCAGGACCTTGTATGTGAGAAAAAGGATTTTAATTTTCCTTACAAATACAGAGTCAATAGCAGAATAAGCTGTTTGGCCTTTCACAGAGAAGATTTGGGAAGTTTTTCATTGGCATAACCCCAAAACTCAAGTCTACTGCTCGACCACAGCATTTTGATCACCATGTAAGGAAAATAAACAGGCTTTCCAATGGTATAAGATTTATTGCCAAGAAGCATTGTTGCAATAAAGAAGTAACTGGCCAAACACTTTTTGTGCTTCTATTTTATGCTTGAACTTTATAAGGTATGATGTGTCAAATTCTGGAGAACTTTGATCTGTGCTTCTTTCAGTCCATCGTCACTTTTTGAAATCCATCTTCACAAAGCTTTCAGTCGCCTTTTACATTTAAGAATAACTAAGTATAACGTCAACTGGCTGTGCAGCATACACATGTTGTACATTTGCAGTGTTCTTTATTTTTAATCATTGGGGATCTGGGAAGTATAATTTTATCTGTAGCACAGTGTGTGCCTGTAGACTGGAACAGAAACCTACTTATTATTGGCTCTGACTCATTCCAGCTCTTAGCCACCTTCTCACAGTAAATAAGGTTGCAGCTGTATTTTCTCCTCCGCTGCCTGTGTATACTCAGCTCTCATCCACGCTCCATTTATGTGTTTTGACTATAAAATCTAAACTGTAGTATTATTCGATGTCTGCCTCATTCATAGAATGAGCTTGCACTCATTTCTGTTTGACACTTTCCCAGGATCTGAGTTAGCATTCTCTGTCTTATATCAGTCTACAGGTACCTTTAAACAAAGAAAAGCCTCATATGTTGTTTTCTGTGTGGCCTTCTCTCCTTGTATGTGAGCTCTGAAATCTGAGTGGAAATAATACAAGCAGCACTCAACAAAGGCTTTGCATTTTCTCTTAAATCTGGATTGTGAAGCTCTTTAGAGAACAAGCTATTCTCTAACAATACTCAAATATGTATGACAACCAGACAGGTCGTTATACATAAAATGTGCAAAATTTTAAATAAAGGGTTTAAGAAAAACAAAAAGAGGAAGAAGCCGGAGGTTCGTGCCTTGTCTGCAAAATGAAACCAGGAAGTAGTTGTAGGAGTCACAAGATGACAGGATACAGTAGAAGTGTTAACTGAGTAATATGGTTCAGTCTTTGGAGACATAAAAAAAATAATATTCATATTGAAAGTCATTGAAGTCATCCCAGTCCTCTCATATAAAGCAGTGACTAGATAATTTAACCTTTCTCTTTAATAATTCTTTAATAATTATCAGATGGTGGGTCATAAGATCATTTTTAAAGCCTTTTTTGGAGGGGGTGGATGGGGTAGAGGGGTCAGTATTTTCAGGAAGGAATGCAAGAGACTGGCCTGGGAATGCTATTTTTGACTTTATTAATGCTAGTTTTTAACTGAGGAATAGCCTAAGAATAGCTATCCTAGGGATGAAAGTACATTGTCTAGTTCCTAACCTAGACATGTGACTAGTTACTAGCAAACATAAACATTCAGTGGGTTGCTCAGGCACACGTATAAAAAAAAAAGACAGCACAGCTGTATTGGTGTGTATTATGTAGACTTTAAATGAAACTCCTTTTTCTAGGCTGTGGTTTTCCAAATATGAAATCTCCAGTTGATTAAAGCTGCATTAGAGTTTCAGTCAATAGGAGACTTTTTGGTTTTTGGAAGACCACTGCCTAAAACAGGGGTCCACAAATGTTAGCATCAAAAGAGCCATTTTCAAACAAATTTTGACCAAAAAAATAAATAAAAATACGGAGCCACATAACATGTTTTAGTCTTATAATAAGAGTGACTAATCCTATGACTAAGTTTAAATGAGCTTATCAGAATTACTGATAGGTATAAATAATTAAAATTTTTGACCACCTTTGACTATGCAGTGAGCTGGTTATGAACATTTGGTACTTTAACTTTGCATTTTTTTTTTTTACAATAATACCATGCTTTTGTTGCATTTATGAAATTAAATAACTAAAATTAAGTAAAATGCTTATGTTTAGGCCTGCTTTGAAACAGAGTGGCTATAAACGTACGAAGGCCACTTTGATTCCTACCCGTTTTGTGCAGATGAATCTAATTAAAAGTAGCCTACTTCCAAATAAATTCTTGTTCATGAAAATGCAACTGGTTTCCAGTAAAGAAGAAGGAAGAATGTTGCTCAGAGTTCATGGAGGAGTTGAGACAAACTCTGGCCGGTAGGTAAGAGTTACCAGATGACTTGGAAAGTACAGCTGAAGTGGGAAACTACCAAGAAGGTGTTTGGTGTATCCTCTGTACAGAGGAATGAGGAAAAGGAGACTTGGAGGTGGAATTAGGAAATACAAAAAAGTGTTCAAAGACAGAGGTTAGCAAAGAAAAAGTGGGATAGTTAGGGAGATGAAGTAGATAGGAGCAGCCAGAGGCTAAGTGTACACCAAAGAAAGAGGTGGCAAAGGAAAAAGCTTATAGTGCATTGGATGTGAGGCTGGACACTAGAGAAAGAGAAAATGGTTTGTATCATTTGGCTATAGGCAGAGAGATTGAACTAGAAAGGATGTGCAGAAGTTATGTTGATTAAGGACAGAGACAGAGTGTAAAGAGACTGTGCTGAGAATGTGTAAGTACTTTGAGGAGCTCATGAATGAAGAAAATGAGAGAGAGAAGGATTAGGATGCATGGACGACAGGTAGTAAATTTAGACGTGCAGAGCATTAGTAAGGAGGAAGTGAGGGCAGCTATAAGGAGGATGAAGAGTTGAAACTTGGTTGGTCCAAATAACACACCTGTGGAGGTATGGATATGTGTCTAGGAGAGAGGGCAGTTTAACCATATTTTTAACACAATTTTTGCAGAGTGAGAGGATGCCTAAGGAATGGAGAAGAAGTGTACTGGTACCAATTTTCAAGATTAAGGCTGATGTGCAGAGCTGCAGTAACCACAGAGAGATAATGTTGATGAACCATATCAGCTGTGGAAAAGAGCTGTTAAAGCTAGGCTGAGGAGAGAGGTGATAATCAGTGAGCATTTTTCTTTACCTAACCACTTTTAACCTAGCGCTCACGCACTCGCACTCCAATGGATGCTTGGGCGTAATTCAGGGTTCAGTATCTTGCCCACAGACACTTAAACATGCAGGTTGGAGGAGACAAGGAACAAACCACAACCTTCTGATTAGTAGACAACCTGCTCCATCTCCTGACAGAGAAGTATATGAGGGTGGTGCAGGACATATATGAGGACAGCGAGACAGTGGTGAGGTGTGCTCTAGCAGTGACAGATGGGTCGAAGATGAGGGTGGTGGTTTTCTTTGGGAGCAACCAGGATGGACAAGATTTGAAATGAGTATATCAGAGTTACAGTTCAGGCTAATCAGTTTGGAGACAAAGTGTTATGTGATGACCAAAAGAAGAAGAAAACTGGGTGAAACACAACCAGAATTTTTTTTTTCTGTAAAATTTCCTTTTTCATTTAGCTGGCTGAAATAAAAAGACATGAAACAGAGTTGGACCGGGCATTACTTGATGTGTTATCTAAACTTTAAACAAGTCCAGAGTTTTAATAAACTGAGAGGATATTACTGTTGGTTAACTTGTAAAAGGTTTTAGTATGCATCTGTAATTATCCAGTATCATTATGTTGTTTTATAATTCTGTATTTTTTCTTTATTTAGATTTTTCTTCTCTGTCATGAGATTTTTTCTTCACCATTATTTTTTTCACTGTCAACAGCTGTAAGTGTCAGAAACACGGCTCTTTCACTCTCTGCTCCTTCAGTGGGTGTAGCTGGTTTTGCACTACACAAATTACTAAGCTCAAAGAAGAAACAGCGAGACACAGATATCATGCGCACACATGCACATTCAGAAACAGCGGCGTAGCAGCAGAAACCAAATAGCAAGGCCTAATGAGGGAACACGGGACAGAGGGAATCAAAGAGTGACAAAGGACAGAGGGCAGCAAAGGGGGTGGAGAGGGTGAGGCTAATGAGAGGCTATGCATAACCAGCATGCCACTGACAGTGCATGACTGGAGCTGTGATCAGAACCAGCTGAACAGCAGGTAATGAAGAACCATGCATGTGCTTGTGCACGTGGCTGAATGAGATAGGAGAGGAAAGGGAGGAAGTGGGGAGACAGTTTGTCCGTCATCAGGCAACGGTTGGTGCGCTATCACACTGCCACTTGGGATAACTGCATGAATGCAGGAAGTGTGGAGTGTGAGTTGTTAGTCACTCATTAGTTTCTAACCAGTGTTGACATTAGGACAAGGTGAGAAGCAGGGGGAGATCGACAGTGGGGCAGGGTTGAGTTACTGCCAAATGAAATTAGGATTCATGGCAGCTCGAGATATAAACACAATTTCTTTCAGATATTCCAAAAATAATGACAATGCCTGCTTCAACTCGTGGGAACTGCTCAACAATCATTGCTTTGGCACCTGGGGACTCAGCATGGAGGCAGTTTGACTCCTGACTTTGGTGCAGTATGAAATTCACACCCATGGCTTAAACAGTCACTGGAAAAGTTTAGTCAGTTCTCATGATCAGGACTTTGTGGTAATCGTGTTTCACACATTCACACACCTGAAAGCTGCGGCACCAAGCCGCAGCCTTTAGATCACTGGGGGCCACAGCTACGAATAAATGGGAGCTGCCACATAAATACACACTTTTTTCTTTCTCACTGACTGCAACAGATTGGTACACAAGGTTACCTGAGAGAAAGTTTCTGCTTTTCACACACAGTGAAAACCTGAGAAACGGAATTGAGGGAATATTGGTTCCTATAATTGCTATGAAATAAGGAACCCGCCGGACGTGGCAGGTCTGTGTGACGAAACGCACCCACGGCCAATCAAAACGCAGATCATTCAGCCCACCTTAAAACTTCATCTGATTCGTTGCGAGACCAAGCAACACCAAAAAGAACCAATAAAATAATGCAACTTTTGGGAAAGATAAATAAAAAATGCACACAGTACTACAAAATAAGGAAATAACCACTAGAGATACAGCACTACACTTTTCCACACATTCCCAGCGAAGGTGACCGCTCAGCACAGTGGTCACCTTGGTCACTGAAACCTTGGTCAGTGTTTAACTTGCCAGCTCTCCAGTACAACATTTGTGGGATGTCCAATTAGCACAGGAGCTAGCTCAGTCTATCCACAGCTCCTTTGCTTTTTGTATTCTCAGCAGTGAGATTGTGGCTGATTTGGACAATGTTCTGTTGTGTGTTACAGGGACAGCTTTGGACAGTATGCTGACCTGATCCTTTTGACATTCAAGTCAAGTCCACATTTCTGTTCCTGTTTCAGGTACCTCCTGTTTTATTTTGTTAGTCTTTTGTTTCTTGTGTTTTGTATTCAGTTTTATATGCCTTTTCTCAGATAAGTTCAGCTGTATGGAACAGGTTACTTTTTTTTTTTTTATTAAAGTGGCAAATGTGAAACTCACTCTAATCCTAAAGAAGTCACTGGTGGTTTAGTGGAAGTTGAGAGGCTAAGAGTTTCTATGCTGCTTTTTACCCAATTCAGAATGATGTGCTCTTCAGTTTATCAGGTTTTTGGTCAAAGTTAGTTTGTAAATTCTACTTTATTTACAGTGTTTTTTTTCTCTATGAATAATTTAAAGCTCCTGTGTCATATTTTTGGCGCAGTGGTTAGCACTGCTGCCTCACAGTTAGAATAACATCTGGAAGGCCTGGGTTCGATTCCACCTTGGCCTCTCCCTCTCTGTGGAGTTTGCATGTTCTCCCTGTGTCTGCGTGGGTTTCCTCCCACAGTCCAAAGACATGCACTTACTGGGGTGAGGTTAATTGGCTAATCTAAATTACCCACAGGTATGAATGTGAGTGTGAATGTTGTCTGTCTCTCTGTGTTGGCCCTGCGACAGGCTGGCGACCTGTACAGGGTGTACCCTGCCTCTGGCTCTATGTCAGCTGGGATAGGCTCCAGCCCCCCCGCGACCGTGAACAGGATAAGCGAATGGATGGATGTCATATTTTTTTCATTCTTGAACAATAATTTCTGAGAGAGAGAAGGATGATGCAGTTTGTTCTATTAGCTTTTAGGGTCAATTCACAAGGATTTGCTATATGAAAATGCCCCCAAAAGCAAATCCATTTGTCTGCCGACTCCATCAGGAAGAGGCCTCGTGATATTTGATGCGTTGCGTGCTCTGCTTTAATGCATGCATTTGATCCTCTGTGCATCCCCATCAACCATTCTCTAGTGAGAATGGTTGCGAAGTCACTATAACTCAGGTTATTACCACATATGCTTGTTTGTCTTCGCGCGCAAATGGAAATGTAATTCTCGTGGGATTATGCAAGTTGGAATGAAATATGCATCAGGAGTTTTACAGAAAGAAAATCTCTCATTTTAGCACAACTGTACTTAAAGTCATTTGGCTGAACTTGGCTGAGTTTAGTAATATTAAATCACATCATAATGTCTGGGCAGGTCCTGAAGCGAGGCTGTGAAATGTCCACAGTGATGATGGCGATGTGAATAAGACACAGACATGCAATTACATCTGTCTGCCTCTGTCACTTTGATGCACATTTCCCCCTGGCTGGTTATGTCTGATTTTAGAGTGCAAAATTAACTTTAAAGAAGATATGTCAGGTTGCGCATATAAATGTGTGGCCAGATTTTACTTAACAATTTCACAGTATTGGGATGTTTCAACTGGAAATATATATGCTGCTTTATAATAACTGAAGATCCGGGCCTGTGGTGGCATCATCCGTGAATTATTAGCTGAATCATCTGCAATTATCTTCATTTAACATCTGCATGGAAAAAAAAAATCGAATGCAGACTAAGATCCCTAGAAAGATTATATGCATATTTTCTACCAAATTTACACGCACCAAAACTTTCACTTTGTGTTTGCCTACATCTCAGGTATCACAGTGAGTTTGAACAAACTGGGCACACAAACATGTTTCTGCATAAAACCAAAAAACTTGCCTAGCCTTTTGTACTGTACCAAAACCTACTCCAGAAATCCTGCTTAGTGTCCAATGACATCAGACACTGAAGAGCCTTAGCTCTCAAACTAAAATAAGCTGTAACTATTGTTGGTTTTTTTTATTTTTGTCTGTGATCCATGTGTTAAATTGAAGCTGTTTGCACTTGTAATCATTGTAGGGTCTTTACGTTACAATATAATGTGCCTTGAGGTGACTGTTTGTTGTGATTTGAAGCTATATAAATAAAACTGAATTGAAAAAGCTACCTTATACAATAACAAAATTGTATACCCAATGCCCCGCAGAAATCTGCCTACAGAAGACAATTAATGATACTTAACACTTAACCGCAGCCAATTAGGAGTCAGTTTCAGATATACAGTTCAAGGTGAGGCAGTGACATGCACGCTGCGGTGGAAGTGGTCCCCAGCTACAGTTTACTTGGGTGTACACCTGAGTAATGACCTCACCTTGGGCAACAACACTTCCAGTCTGGTCAGGAAGGCACACCAGCGCCTCTACTTCCTCAGGAGGCTGAGGCGCGCTGGAC
>JAVDPK010000137.1:575864-589824 GCA_034780415.1 Cichlasoma orientale | reverse complement strand
GTGTGTGTGTGTGTGTGTGTGTGTGTGTGTGTGTGTGTGTGTGTGTGTGTGTGTGTGTGTGTGTGTGTGTGCTCGTGCTCATGCCATTCTGCAAAATAATGGCAGCAGTATTTCTTTCCTTCTTTGAGTGCGATAGCGAGACAGACAGAAGCGAGTGTCTCGTTGTGGATGATGGCAGAATGTGTGGAATACTTCTCAAGGGGGAAAACCACCAACATCCGGCTACGGACACCGCTCTGAACCTGTGCAGTAACCTACGACGTAACCTAATGTGCACCTCTTGAAAAATGTAACTACACGTCAGGTCCACCATAGACATACATACAGTACGTATACATACGTCAGATCGTCCGCTGGGCTAATGCGTATATACATATACAGTATATGTCTATGGGGTCCACGCAGCATGAGAGAATAACAATCAGGAATAACAATCAAAGCATCAATATACAGTAAGGACTTAGAAGTTCCTTGAGGGAGACTGCTGAAACGATCAGAATGGACATGAAGAAATGAACAAAGTAAAAAAACAAAAAAAAACAAACAAAAAAACAATACTGACCACAAAGAGGGAGGACCGTGGAGTGAAAAAACTACCAGTATTTTTTGTTTTTGTCAGCTGGCACTGCAGGTAAAACACTGGGACACGATATTTAACACACACAACAAATGTGCGTACGGAGCCCACACAAAGATCCAGCGCAAAAGACAAATTCAGGCCTGATATTGATGTTTCATGATGTTCATGTGTGTCCTTAATAATACACACATTTAGCACATAATGCTGCTATCTTGTGAACTGTTGGTTGTTGAATATATTTTTTTTAATGGTATAATTTGTTGAGGTCTTATTACACAATAGTTACTCTTGCACATTGAATATTGAACCTGAAAAATAAATTCTTAAAAACTAAAAATAAAATAAAAATAAGCATTAATCCAAAAATAAAAACTAACAAAATGAGCAAAACAACTCTAAAAACTAATTAAAAATAACTGAATTAGAGAAAAACAAAGTTTAAATGGAATAAAACTAAACCCTGGTTCGGCCATACCATTCAAATATGTAAATAAAGAACAAAAGAAAAGAAAGACTAAAAAGAGGAGCCTACAAAGTCTCTGTAATGGTAAATAGACTGGCACTTTTTTTGCTCTATTTATACAAGTGGTTAATAGTTGTTAATAGTGGTTTATTGTATTTTTTTTCTTTCAGTGTCAGATTTGCAACAAAAAAAAAAAACATTTTTGTAGTCATGTAATCATCCCAGTCTGAATAACCATTTTTACCTACACCTCCTTATGTTTGTTTTGTTGACCAACCAAAAATAATAAAACTAAAGATGTGTCCTTTATAATTTTATTTAATTTCAACTGTTTATTTAAGTGCACATTGTTTTGGTTGATTTCTTTCTCATTTAACTTAAATATAATTACGTTCAGTTAATTTTTTAGTTTAAACGTTTGTACCGAACCTTTTTGTGATTCCTTCCTCTGCGTGATTGTACTGCGATTGTAGTAGAATTGAAACATATTCAATATGACTGTTTCTTTTGGTCTTTAAGACTCTACACCATCTGCTACACCCTGAAACTCAGAATTTTGCAGTTCCATTTGCACTAAAAGAAAACAGTGGGCTCTTGTGTGCCATAAATAAATATGCATCTGTACGCCTCCATCTGCTCTGTTTGAACTCTCCCTCCAGTGTTACTAAATGTTAGGTTTCTTGATATATATTTATTTGTTACATTGTTCAAGGCTCATGGTTGTTTTTCAAGTTTTTCATTGCAAGTTTTCCTTTGCTGCCCCCCCTCTATCCACTGCTAGTCAAAATGCTAATAATTATAAACAGTCATATCTAATGTGAAGTGTTGTAACATCTGTAATAATCACTGACCTTAATGAGTATCAGACTTGATCTACTGGAGCTTATTTCAGTGCGTCTGTAAGATATAATTAGAGAGGGAACCTCACGGCTTACATCATCAGGATGACTGCTTACAAAAAGTGTCATTTACACCCATAATCACTGTGACATGAAAAACAACAGGTGGTCTGATAAATACCACAGTGGCAGCAATCAGCTGCACTCTGTGTCTTCTTAATCATTTGCTTGCCTCTTGCTGAGCATTTTTGTTTGTGCGATAGTTTATAGTTGGTGTTGTTTTGCAGTTTGTTTTCTTTGCATGTCTCTGCTGTTTATTGTGAAGATAAAAGCTGGTTCCTTTTTTGTCTTGGCTTTATTTTTTGCTTTTGATGAAAGCTGATAGAAGATATACTCCACATACAGTACCATATTGATGATTGGCTGTCCAGCATTTATATGCCAACTCTAACATTACTGTTGATGACTATAGATCCTCCAGATCACCATCGACGTGTCTAGGGTTAAAGTAAGGGTTGGGTTTTGTTTTAGCTAAGTATTAACCTTCTGGATGTTGTCGTCAAGTGGTCATTGGTGATTACCCTAACACTAACCATAACTGTAGGCCAGTGGTTCCCAAAGTGTGGGCTGGGGCCCCACGGTGGGTCACGTAGCTACTGCAGGTGGGCCACAATAAAAACAGAAATTCAGTTTGAAAGTACTCACACGTGTGTACAGTTACATGTTTATATAAATGTATTTATATAAAAAGTGAATTAAAAATGGTAATAGGAGGTGGTTAGTTTGTGATATTGCTCATTAGTCTGACCTAAATTTACTTCTCTTCTATTGAAGTTTATGTCCCAGGGGCAAGTGCGTCAAATATTGGCATTAGCAATTTATAGCCAACAGCCTGTGTTTTTATGTTTTTTGAATAAAATTTTAAAGGAAATACTTGACTTTCTCTTAAATTTTGATTACAGTGAAGATGTAAGATTGGGTGGGCCCCGTGAGATTTTCTGTTTTTTAAGTGGGCCCTTAGAAAAACTCTTGGACTCTTGACTTTGGGAATGGATGCTCTAGGCAATCAGATTCTAAGTTTATGTTTTTTATTATTATTATTTCTTTACCAAGTCTTGGCAATCAGAAAACAAAGAATATAATCACAGTAACTGACAAACATCAACACTCAATCAAACACTCAAATTTTTCAGGTTTGCTTTCCTCCAGAATATAGGATTAGGGTGGGGTTGGGGTTAGGGTTATCGCCTGTGATGGCTTACACCTCAGAGGGTTAAACGGGTTTCTTTTCAGAAACTATAAGCTGCTTCCTATTGTCATTTCAAGATTACAGTTTTTTTTTTTTTAAAGCTGTTACGTCTGAGTGTTCCAAAATTCTATAAAAATTGGAAATTAATTCCTCCCTACCCTTATCACTAACCCTTCATATGTCGCCAGTGGGTCCTAGTGGATGTTAAGAGGTTAATAATTTATCTTTTGAACTCCAATCTCATTGTACATCTTGTATAATGACAATAAAGGCATTGTGTTCTATTTATTGTGCAAATAAATAGAACACAATGCCTTTCTGTTCTATTTAGGCTGCTCTGTAGCTCCCACAATCGAATTGTTAAATGATGATGTAGAATTCCAAACTCTCCTGTGTTCACTATACCACAATGCTGAGTTCCTTGTTGTTTTAATCAATCAGAATATTAAAAACACTTTTCTTGTGATGTGAAAGAGAAAAGGAAATGGCTGGAGCTGATAAAGTACGTTACAATTCTCAAATTTATGAAAAAACTTTTAAGATTAGCAAGTGGGTTCTTACATTAGTTAGCTTATATTGCTAGCATTGACTAATTAGCCCTCACTAGTAAAAACCAAACTGGCTTTTGGTGGTAAAGTCCCACACAGGCTATGGATTTTAACCCTCTGGGATGGACGGATGCACTGGTGTGTCCAAATGACATCGGCAATTTAAGATGACGGAGCTGCAGAAGAGTGCCTCGATGAGTCTCCGTTTCAACGTGAGAAAACCAGAGTTATGATCAATCATAATCATGCACGATGTGCATTTCCTGCATGAATAAACGGCAAAAACGGGATATTCACTAGCAGGAAGTGCATGCCAATAAAAACACAACAGAATTCACCACATCCTCTTTCCTATTGGTGGAAAAAATGGACCATGTCAACCAATCAGAAAATTATGAGGCAACATGTGGCATTTGGTTGCTGAGGAACAGGTGAAAAGGTGGTGAAAGACAATACTGATGGCGAGTTTTGCCTATGATGTGTTTGTGGGGGACAGGAAATGTCTTTTGGAGTGGCAAAAAACAAGCAAACAAACCAAGAAAACTATAGCACACCATTTATGTGCTTAAATGCTGGCTTAAAACAGATATCAATAAAAGAAGAAACACATACATTACACAGCAAGCTTAATACCCAAGGTGTCATACAACAGCAGAGAGTGTGAAGGAACCCCACTATCAGGGAGATTACCCTGCTATTGGCCATCCACCCACAGTCCTATCCAGCAACAGAGAAGGAAAAAAGAACACACTAATCACCATAAACTGGATTCCATAATTAATGGCAACTTGGCCCTAGATTTCAGGGGCTTTACAGTTACACATTTCCACTAAGAAAACTACAAGTTTATATAATAGACCGATACACACATATACGCACACTATGAGTCAAATGAATTTAAAGAAGACCCCAAAAACTAAACAGTAACAGCAGTTGAAACCACCTGGACCAGATGTTGCCGGTTAAACCAACAATTATCTTTTTAAAACAAAACAAAGCTCTAGAGGAGCACCTTCAGTGAGCAGGTAAACAGTAAGCCAACTCAAGCCCACCAGGACAATGGCAGGAAAAAAACACCACACAAGGCTGCCTCGGGCAAACTATCAGGCAACACTGGCAAACAAAGCAGCCGCAGACAAAACAATGGCAGGACAACAACAAGGACACAACGGCAGGCAAAACAGCAGCTCTCTTATAAACCACAGTTTAAAAATTGTCTGACCCTTTACCACAGAGTCAAATTATCAAAGTAACCACCAAAACATTGCTGCCAGGTTAAGAAAACTCGAGCCTGAGGCATTACATACCACTAGTGACTAATCTACAGAAATGCTGGTTTATTACTAAGCGAGATCGGAAAGATTTCTGCCACTCCTCCTCGACCTGTGCTTTGAGGATCTTGACAGTTAGAGTTACTCGGGGGTGTTGATTCATTTAAACTAACATGTTCATTCTGCTTCAAGCAGGCTTCTCTGAGGCAAAATAAATCAATATTTTGATCAGTTATTAAATTGTTTACTAAAGGAGATCTAATGATTTAGCCGTAAACACAAACAACAAGCTGGGTTATGTTAGCTGAGCGTCTGTGCAGATCAGGACGCTCAGCAGTTAAATCCAAATGTCTGGTTTTGGCAGTTTAATAAGAAACACGGTAATTTAAATTACATCAGTGCGACCAAGTATCGCTCCCTGTGTTAGGAAATGTGTCTTTACAAGCAGACAGCTTGTACTGTGTATTTATTTGAGTTATAAGAAAATCATCCACTATAGAATTGTTATAACGTGTGGAAACCTGCTTTTTTAATGCTGTTTTGTTTGGCATTTAGACATGAGAGTCTGAGGGGACCAACATGCTTTTGGAGCCATCCTCAAGTGGCCACAAGAGAAAATGCAGTTTTTGGGATCCTTGGTGTTAACGTCATTTATCACCCCCCGAGGTTACTGATTGGTATTTGTGTGCTTTACTTTGACTTTTCCTTTCTTTTCTCTTTTCGTGCTCTGATACATCTCGGATAATGCTTTATACTATGTCCTTGAATACAAAAGGAAATGGTGAGACAAGGACAAACAGGAGGAATATTAGCGACCTGAGTGCTCGTGTTTTCTTCCTAACACAGCACATGTAGAGCCAGTATTAAACATTCCTGTCATGCTCATGCTGTAATTAAGATAAAATGTGTCCATACCATGCGTGTATATGCTGCGACCTACATGCAAGTGCTGTCTTTCCTTCCTTTATCTGTTTGTGTATTCGCTCCCTGAGTTTAAATACTAAATGAAGTCACTCAGCTCTTATTTAAATCTTAATTAGATTGTCTGAAGGCAATAAACCAATTAATGGAGTTTAATTAGGTTCTGCCTGTACTTTACCGAATAAAAAACATATTAGACTTAGGCCAATTCTTTAACTCTCTTATACGGAATGGGAGATTATAGTCTCCGTATATTTTGATAAGCATCATTTTTTCAGTAACACACACACACACACACATAAAAAAAACCTCTGCATTGGCAGTAAGTGAATTAGCTCCAGAGACAGACATGAAAGGCCGCTGCGTTAGACGACAGTTTCAGAAGCGCATTTGAGGTGATGGTTTTGTATATTTGTTGACAGAAATTTAATTTTCAGATTCTTAATCCTCCATTTCTAGAAGTAGGCTTGGTCTTTGTAATAGCTCACAGTTTGAAGCTGCAGGAGGAGGCAGATCTGCACACGGGCAGACCGCGGCTGCTGTCCAGATATGAATATTCCGTTTCTGAGGAACTTTCAGAACAGCTGCAAACATTTAAGTTTCCAAAGGGTTTTTTTAAATGGAAAAAAAAAAGAAAACGACATCTTTCATTTAAAGTTGTTGCACTCTAATAAACAAACATGAGTCAGTCACACGCAGCATGAGTATCCAGGGCCGCAGCTGACTCTGTGTCACAGCTGATTAGAACTCAAACAGTGGTCACACTGTGGTTATTTTACCTGCAAGGTGCAGCGTGTTGTTGTATCGCATTCCCAGAGCATTACAGTTTTGTCAGTCGTTGGTATGGCTCATTTAGATACAAGGTGGTCTTTGGCAGTAAAGCTTGAAACACCTGGTCATCATAGCATTAGTGACACTCTCAGCTTATCATTTTTCAAGGTGGATGATTACCTTAAAGGGCATATTTTAGCCCAAACTGCAGTCTGTTACTAAACCGAACTAAAAGTTTGATGCTTAAATCTAACCAAGTAGCTCTCAGTGCCTAAAGCTAACTCTTACATAAACGCAAAAGTAAAAAGCAAATAAAAAAGACTCAAAAAAAAGAAAAAAGATCCAATGAGACACAAACTGCAATCTTGTGCCCGACAAAACTCTGATGTATGCACCCAGCAACTCCAACCTCTTTAGACCCATTTTAGAGACCTACAGTTAATACGGATCCTGCTGAGCTGACACAATATGTCCTTTGGTGTCATGCAAAATGGTGAACCTGAACACAAGAATAAAAGATGTTTATTGTGAGCAAAAAGGTGACAACACAGTCTCTTATTGGCAGAACTCTGAGATGTGGGCGAATGGCGGACAAGCTGGTGATCTCCTCACGACACGGCTCTCTCTGATTCTCCGAATCCAACTCCCTCTCTGGCACAGTCGTCCTCCAGGCGACTGCACACAGAACACAAAGGTAAGGCCAAACTACGATTTCTTACTTGTACGCAGTGCAACAACCTGGCGTTGACTGGGGGGAAGCTTCCGCCTTAAGTAGCCCAGCCATAATCAGCTCAGCTGCAACTGGGTGTGTAATCAGTCTTAGGTGCGCGATTGTGAGGGCGAGACCCAGGCAACAACCCAGGCCTCTGAAGCGCACATGCAGAATAACACATGCGCACCCGCACTCACACCGACAGAGGAGGGAAAGCAAGAACAAAACGACAAGGACAAAGAGAAAATGGTGAGTCAGCATTTTATATTGTCTCAAATATTGTAAATGCAGTCTCCAGCTGGCAAATATTCAAGACTTTAAATATTACACTGGTTATATGATGTAGACCAGTCACTCTCAAACTTAATAATACTGAGGCTTTATAAAGATTTTCACTCTGAAAGTCTAAAAGGTGAAGCATCACGTCAGACTGACTTCTTTAGATACTGAGCAGGTACATTCATAAAGAGCAGATCACCTCTTCTTTACAAAGTTGCTTCAGTTCACTGAGGTCTGCAAGAGTTTGGTTGTGCGCAGCTCTCTCACGGTCCCACCGCAGCATTTTAATCAGGTCGACGGTCTGGACTGGACCTGTGATGCACCTGGTGATTTTTTCCTTTTACAGTCATTCCGTTGCAGTTTTGCTGCTGTGCTGGTGATCATTGTCCTGATACATAACCCTATCTTGCCCCAGCATTAGCTGTTAGACTAGCAGGATAATAATAATAATACATTTTATTTGTAAGTGCCTTTCAAGACACCCAAGAACACTTTACAGATGTAAGAGCAAAAGAAATCAATAGAAAACATAAAAAATCAAATCCCTCCTCACTCTGTTTTACAGCTGGTATGAGGTGTCTGTGCTGACGTGCCGTATGAGGAGCTTTGAAAACAGCTTGACTTTGGTCTCATCTGTCCAAAGAATTTTAGAAGTCTTTTGATTTGTTCAGATGCACCTTTGCAAACCTAAGCTGTACTGGCAGGTTCTGTTTTAGAGAAAAGAGCCTTTCTTCTTCCAAACGAGTCATACTTGTTCAGCTATTTTCAAATTTTTCTGTCATGAATTTTAATATTTATCATGCTAACTGAGACTTGTAGAGTAAGAAATATAGCACTTGATTTTTTTTTTTTTTTTTTGCAATTGCACAGTCTGACCTTGGGAAGGATTTGCTGGGATGTCCATTCCTGGGAAAATTGTGACATTGTGTTAAGATACACCTGAATGCTCTAGACCAGCAAGTTTCCAATACGTCTGTTTTTATAGAGGTGGTCAAACTTGCTGATGATCAAATAAGTGCATTTGAATAGCAGCAAATGGCTGCTCATTAACCTTTTAATTCCTATGATGTCTTGTGAAAAACTTTCTTTTGGGAACATTGAATCTCTGTCATGAGCCATTACGTACCATATAAATCTGGGAAAGGGCCCTGTGAACACAGACCTGTTACCTCTGAGAGGAGGTTATGTCTCTGGTAGCATTTGCGTGTGTGCATGCACACAGAAATGCAAGTTTCTGTTGTCATTCTGATGTGAAAAGGGCAAACACAATTGTTTAATAAATGCCTTTCGTTGAATTGGCAACATTTAGGAAATGATACTGTGTATATGGGTAATATGATCTATAATATATTATACACTGCTCAAAAAATTAAACACTTTTGCATCAAAGTATAGAATCAAGTCAATTTAATTTAGCAGAGGTGGTTGTTTATTAGTTTCAGCTGCTTTGGTGCTAATGAAATGAACGACAGGTGCACTAAAGGGGAAACGATGAGATAACCCCCAAAACAGGAATGGTTTTACAGGTGGAGGCACTGACATTTTTTCCCCCTCCTCATCTTTTCTGACAGTTTTTTTCATTAGTTTTGCATTTGGCTAGGGTCAGTGTCACTGCTAGCAGCATGGGGCGATACCTGGACCCTACAAAGGTGGAACAGGCAGTCCAACTCCTCCAGGATGGCACATCAATGTGTGTCATTGCCAGAATGTTTGCTGTGTCTCCCAGCAAGTGGATGAAGGAGATTCCAGGAGAGAGGCAGTGACTCTACAAGAGCTTCACAGGACTGTAGAAGGTCCTTAACCCATCAACAGGACCGGTATCTGCTCCTTAGTGCAAGGAGGAACAGGATGAGCACTGCCAGAGCTACAAAATTACCTCCAGCAGGCCACTGGTTCGAATGTCTCAGACCAAACAATCAGAAACAGACTTCATGAGGATGTTCTTAGAGACTGACATCCTCAAGTGTGCTCTATGCTCACTGCCCAGAACTGTCCTGCTTCCAATGTTCAGCCCTAGTCTGATTTCTGTTTAGTTCTTCGCTGCCCCCACATTTAGTCTGTCACTCAGTTGTGGTCTTGGTGTTTAGACGTTTCCTGTTTTACTTTGGTAGTTCTTTGTATCGTGTTCTGTATTTAGTTTTGCTTCCACTGTTGTTCCTGCCCATAGGTGTGAATGGTTTTCTGTCTCTCTGTGTTAGCTCTGCAACAGGCTGGCGACCTGTCCAGGGTGTACCCTGCCTCTGACAGCTGGGATAAGCTCCCCGCGACCCTGAAAAGGATAATTGGAGGAAAATGGATGGATGGCATTACCTGCATTTTAAAGTCAACAGTTGTATATAATTTTGCTTTCTAAATGTGTACATACATTACCAGTCAAAAGTATGGACACACATACTGAGTGTGTATCCGCTATAGGGCGAGAGGCAGAGTGCACCCTGTACAGGTCGCCAGCTAACACAGAGAGACAGACAACCATTCACACTCACTTTCACACCTATGGGCAATTTAGAATGACCAATTAACCCAACCCCCCGAAGAAAACCCGCGCAAACACAAGGAGGACATGCAAACTCCACACAGAGAGGCCCCAGCCAAGGTGGATTTGAACCCATGACTTTCATGCTGTGAGGCAGCACCACTGTGCCACCTGATCAATAGCTGACATTAATTTAAAAAAAAAGAAGAAAAAAACCCCTCATGTAATTACACAGTGGATTGACTAAATTTAAGTTGATTCCAGGAAATTCAAGATCACAAAATCGTGAAAGGATTCTATTTTGCTTACTACAGTACTTTTCATATTATCTATATGTTCTTCTCTGCCTATGAGTTAGAACAGCTGGTTTGGTCGAAGCAGGGGGTTGATAGGTGGCAAAGAAAGTTGTTAGGGTCAGGGAAAGAAGCGCTGATAGGAAATAAACAATATGGGAGCGGTGGGCAGCAGGAGGGATTAAATTGGGTGCTAACTCAGGTTAATACTGTAGGCTTACACCACTAAATCAAGCCAGAGAAATATGTGGAGGAAGATGAGAAAGGAAAGGGGAGAATAAAACAGAGAGGACAGTTTGAGGACAGGAAAGCAGGCAAGAGTGGTAAAAGGAGATTTTATATAGGGCCTCTGTGAATTCAAGCCATATGGGTCTAATTTACTGCCAGTTTATTTGAATGAGATCTTTCTCACACTCATGTGTGCATATCACCTCCAGTTTGGCTTCAGAGAGAGACAATAAAAAAGGACAAGCGCTAACTTGGTTTGTCAGGCCTTTATTCCACCTGACCACATATCACATCGACACTCTGACCTTTCGCCAGACTTTTCTTCAGCTCAGGGAGCCACTCTCTGTCACCTTTCTTTACCACTGCTTAACACTGAGTCAGGTAAGAGAAAGGAGAGAGGCTATGTAGCCTAGTCCCATCCAAGGGGCTTCAATTAGTGCTATTTTGCTGCTCGGTTGCACACAAGGTGTCCTTTGGTGTTTGACACTGCAGGTTATGACATTAATGAGACGGGTCTGAACTCATCATGTGTCATTGAGTACAGTTACTGATGTAAAGGGGAGTCTGAAGAGTCGTTTTCAATGTGCAAACATAACCAAGCAGTTTTTAATGTCTAAATCTAACCATCAAATATGAATATAAAAAGGGAGTAAAAAAATGAAACAAAGGTAAAAAAAAAAAAAAAAGCCAAACTAAGTGTAGAACATAAAAAACCCAAGAGGCCCACAGTCACAGTTTATGACACTGCCATTCCCCTGCTCTCTGAATGTGGATCTTGTGGGAGTTTTAAATACAAAAAGTGCAGAAAGGTTTTTTTGGGCATAATAAGGAGACACCAACACAATCTGTTAATATATTGTGCAACAGGACAAGAATACATTGGGATAGGAGAGGGGGAGTTTTGATTTTCTAGCACTTGAAGACAAAAGAAGGAAAACATCCCTGAAATATGACAAAATCAGTCAACTAATCACAGCAAGCTCAATCAGATCCGTGGAGCGTGAAATGGGTCCTCTGCTTCCACTCTGCCACTGCTAAAGCTAAAAGCTTAAAGCTAAAAAAGAAATGTGGAGAATATTTTTCCTGTAGCTGCAGGAAGCAGGACCTGACAAGAGGCCTCTTCACTGTTGCCTCTTGATAAAGGAGCTGAAATGGAGCCTGCCCCAAACGTTCACCTGGCAGCGATGATTGATAACAAGCTTGACTATTTCTCCTAATGTTCTCAGAATTACAAGATATTTTTTCCAGAGTTGAAGATGACCTTCAAAACAGTAAATAAATATGACTGCAGGAGCTGGCTGGACTTTTTACTACCGTACCTTTGCTGCACGCTCCTTGTAGCCTTGGCATCACTAACTGAACATCCTCTCTCCCTCCGATTTCACCGTCATCAGTATTCCTCCCACAATGCTCTCTGCTGCTCACTTTATTCCCTCACCACACAGCTCCCAGTTAGAGAAAATCCACAGATGAAAGGACAGGAAAAAAAAAAGATGCTGAAAGTGAGCAGGAAACCAGGAGCAATGGAGAGATTTAGAGCATGGAACAAGCAGTGAGAATGTAACTCAACTGCAAAGTAAATAGGAAAGAAGCAGAAAACAATAACAGGACTTAGCTAAATGTAGGTAATAAATGTGATAATGTACAAAAGGGAATTGTCATGCTTTTACATTTTTTATCTCATTGATTTACAGTGACAGTTGGAACAAGGAGATAAAAGAAGGCAATTGTATTGTAGATCATCTGAATGGGACTGGCAGGTCTATGTGTTTGTGAGTGTGTGTTAGAGGCACCCACATTCTCAACATAAAGAAGTGGTGCACAATTATATTCAGTATACACAGTACCAGTCAAAATGAATGAGTGAGTGTGTCCAAACCTTTGACTGGTACTGTATAACACATGGTGGTAGCTGCAGGGCTGTCCCACACTGATTTAAGTTGTACCATTTTTGTAGCCTTGAGCTACTGTAAGTGTTTTTACTGTCACCTTTTTAGCTTTTAGATACCAGACATCATGAGCGCCGGGTGAATCTGACTGTATAAGTCATAAATATATTTAACACAGGGAAAAAAAACATAGTCATTCAACACAGATAAATCAGTTCAGTAAATCCCACGTCCCACAGCTTGGCAAAATCCTTCAGTTCAATTATGAGGAAAAGAAACAAAAGCAATATATTTAATTTCCACAATGTCTCTCACTTCATTAGCCAAGAGAAACGAAGCAAACAAAACAAATCCACTCCGGGTTTTATCTCAGTTCAGTTCAAACAGTTTGAATGCAATAATGCCAAAACAAAGTTTCCACTCCAGGTTTTCTAATTTCCACAACCAAACAAAACAAGGAAGTGCGTTCCCAACTTCCCACAGACAGCGTATGCCAGCTGCTGCTGTCAACAGTCTTGGCCCATAAGTAAAGTAGTATGGGCTGGGCTGAGCACTGCAGCGCCAAATCTGTGGCATCCTATTGGTTGACAACCGGAGGGTGTGAAGGTTAGTTCAAGAAAAAAACAAACATGGGTGGCCACCAGGCAGCACGGTGGCAGCACGGTGGCAGCACGGTGGCAGCACGGTGGCAGCACGGTGGCGTGGTGGTTAGCACTGCTGCCTCACAGTTGGTACAATCTGGAAGGCCTGGGTTTGATTCCACCTTGGCCCGGGCCCTCTCTGTGTGGAGTTTGCATGTTCTCCCCGTGTCTGCGTGGGTTTCCTCCGGGCACTCCGGTTTCCTCCCACAGTCCAAAGACAGCCGCCCCCCCCTCCCCCCGCGACCCTGAAAAGGATAAGCGAATGGATGGATGGAGGGTGGCCATAATTTAAGGGACAGCCATCCGGCTGTCACACCTTGATGGGCAGTTGTATCTCACCCAGCACTGACTTTAAAAGAGTCAGATACAAGATGTTTTGAGGATTGCTGTACATGAAATATAAAACCTCAGACATGTAGCAATGTTCACCGGACTTAGTGACAGCAAAATGCAGTTTAAGAGCCTCCCACTGGTCCAAAATTTGTGAAACCACTTTCTCAATGGAGAGCCAACATGTGGCGCACACCTTGGCTATTTGTGAGGGTTTCTCCCCACAGTTGATGGTCTCATATATGGCCTTGTAGGCCTCTCAGCATTTTGGAGACACTGAAAACCAGTTACAAGTATCCTGTACCAAGTACTCCACACTACGTGGGATGGTGTCACTGGAAGCATGACTTACAGCCAGCTGCAGAGAATGACACACACACCGAATAAGGACCAGATGTTTGAGGCCATAATCCTCCTTCAGTACTTTACGGACCTCATTGTTAACCCCTATCAAAACAGAAGCATTGTCA